>JAVHNL010000103.1:0-105572 GCA_031216105.1 Dalbergia cultrata | reverse complement strand
CCTACTAATAAAATCTGAATCATGTACCCAAAAATATCCGAATGAAATGAACAGTGGATTTCACTATTTTTTATAATCATAAAACTTATTTGAGATAGAAAAAAGAAATTGTGACCGTCTCACTCTCAATTTTCACGCTGCTTGCCATTATTCACCTTTTTCCCACCTTGCTGTTCTATTTATGCTTCAACAGTTCATGATGGCAAATGGCACTTTGGTTCGCGTACTCATCCACACAAATGTTACCAAATATCTGAGTTTCAAGGCAGTAGATGGCAGCTTTGTGTACAACAAAGGAAAGGTTTGAAGCTAAATAAACTTTTTCTCTGGGCTTAGAATCAATTATATTCAATATAAAAACAGTTGTTTTTAAGGGTTTTTTCTATCAAGGCGATGAATTTGAATGTTTTATCCAGATTCATAAAGTACCAGCAAATGATGTGGAAGCTTTGAAATCACCCCTTATGGGGATTTTCGAGAAGCGGCGTGCTCGAAAATTTTTCATATATGTACAAGACTTTGACGAAAGTGATCCAAAATCTCATGAAGGGATGGACCTTAACAAAGTTACAGCAAAAGAACTCATCTCGTACCGTCTCACTAGCATTTCCTCTGCGTGCCTTTTGTGTGTGTGATAGAGAACAAGTTAAACAATAAATGACCAGATATTTCTTTGACATGGACGCTCTCTTAATTTTGTTCGCGAAGAATTATTGAATTACAGCATGTGTTATTGCATCAAACTGAGAGTAACTTCCGATATCAGTGGAATCATACATTTTTTGAATATAAAAATGAAAATTATGAGTTTAAAACTACTGAAAATGATACAGCTATTTTCAACGTGCTGGAGGAAGGAGACTCTTTCAGGATGACTAACCTTTATGACTATTTCAGAATTTTCTGATTTGGTTGATAACTTAAAGTTTTTTATTAATTAGGAAATATGGATTGGATGACAACACAATTGACTTCATCGGCCATGCATTGGCGCTACATTTGGATGATGCTTACTTAACTCAGCCTGCAATAGATTTTGTGAAAAGGATGAAGGTATCTTGTTTTCCCTTATGTAGTTGTTCCTGGTCCAATTCATAATTTTATGACTTTTATCTCATTTGCTACTTGCATCTGAACTATTTCATTAGGATTAAATTTCGCTGCCAGTTTGTAACAGAGGCAGAAGAAGCACGGTTGCATTAGGATGTTACAGCACTCCAGTAGTAGTCTATGACTTCGTGTGTCCTGCTTCTGGATATATATATATATATAAAGAGAAATGGGAATGTGGGGGATTGAACCCCCGTCACAGCACCACAGCCCACAAAGACAAAGGGAGATACTAGTTGGGCATAGTTCATGCAGTATAATTCGGTTCTAACTACTCGAAATATGGCTGGTGTACATAAATAGCATCAAAGTCAAATATTTCATATGAAGCGTCCAACTTTGGGGAAAATTTTATAAAAAAACAGAATCAGGGACATTCCTTTCCCTAACAGTTCAGTCCGTTGTGGGATGATGTGGTGGGCGCCTTCTTGTATAATTGATTTTGGTAGCATTCTTCTGATTTTTCTAGCCTAGTTGAAGAGGCTAAAGCAGTGATATAGAAGCTATTGAGAAAGCTTTTGTGTGTTGTTTCAAATTTCAAATCCAGCTATCAGATATCATTACAGCATTTCATCTTTGAACTTATCTGAATCCAACATTTTTTCTTTGAATCATACCGCGCCTAATTTGGTCTAAAGCATAACCAATCATAACCTTTTTATTGGTTAGGAGTGAATCGTCCAATTATGAATATGCTTGTGCAAAGTAACAAATGGGAAGTTCTAATCTATTTTAACTTTTGTTCTAATAAAGCTATATGCAGAATCTTTAGCACGTTTTCAGGGTGGATCTCCATACATTTATCCACTCTATGGACTGGGAGAGCTTCCTCAGGTTTGTCAGACACATCTCATCCACCAAAAGGATGTCCCTTGGGAATCTTGTAAATATTGATGCAAAATTGGCAGGGATTTGCTCGTTTGAGTGCTGTTTATGGTGGTACCTACATGCTGAACAAGCCAGAATGCAAGGTGATATATGCTTGAGAGGATAACACAATTTTAATGCCTTATGAGTGATTTTTTCATGACTACTCCCCTGTGCTTGAACTGATTTTGCGCTAGTCCAATGAAATATAGAAATTATGGTACCGGGGATATTTTGTATCTTCAAAATGGCAACCAATTTAATAATTAACAACCCCTTCTTGTTCGTCCTTAGTAATTGAACATAAAGACTTTGTCATCACTCTGTCCTCTATTTACTAATAAATCCCAGCTCAATCATATTGCACCACAACAAATAGCAGCTAGAAGCATAAAAAAAAAAATGCTAAATTATGATAACTAGTCAATCAAATTCAGTTTAGGACATACTCGTGCCTATATATAGCTTGATCACGAAAATATTTATTGAGGTAGCGGGGCATGATGCTGGATACTACTGATGGCAGGTTGAGTTTGATGAGAATGGAAAGGCCATAGGTGTGACCTCTGAAGGAGAAACAGCAAAATGCAAAAAGCTTGTCTGCGACCCTTCATACTTACCAGACAAGGTTTGTTCCTTGTAACGATCATCCAATAGGAAGTCAATCCGAGTTTTATTCTAATAAATTTATCACTCTATGCTCTATGTATCCAATAGGTGAAGAAAGTTGGGAAAGTGGCCCGTGCTATTTGTATTATGAGCCATCCGATCCCAAACACCCAAGACTCTCCTTCAGTTCAGGTTATTCTGCCTCAGAAACAACTTGGGCGTAAATCAGATATGTATGTATGCCAACTTTTTACAGATTAGTGAATTCTTTTTCCTTTTTCTTTTTCTGCTGAGCCGCTTGCATTTACCAATTGAACGTGTTTCCGATGTGTCCGTTAACGTATTACATGAAATTCAGTTGTTTAAGAATTGATAGGATTAAAATTAATCTTTATATAGTTATTTTAATTAATTCTTTTGTTGTGCATGTACATGGCTAGTTCTATTAATTTGGCACTTATGAATTATAGATCTTGAACCTTGCACACGCACGTCCGCGGACGCGTGCATATACATATATATGTCGTATGCGTGTCCTGTAATTTAAAATTTTTTGGGTGTTCGAATGTCCATGTCGATGTCCATGCCGGGTTTCTATGTTCATGTCTATGCTGCTGTTTCAGAAATGGCCTTTTCATAAGCGCTATATATTCTTTTTCTGTCATAGAACACTCTCCAAGTCAAATTGTTGCCACATACATACGCGACAATATATCAGCCCCCAAATTTGTATTCTTGGTATCATGTCACAACAAAATATTATTATTGGTGGCCACAACTAGTCCTTGTTTCAGTAACTTGCCTTAAACCCATGCTTCAGGTATCTTTTCTGCTGCTCCCACTCGCATAATGTAGCTCCAAAAGGAAAATATATTGCTTTTGTGACAACAGAAGCAGAGACCGATAATGCGGAGGAGGAATTAAAGCCTGGCATAGATCTCCTTGGACCTGTGGATGAAATTTTTTTTGACACCTACGATAGATATGAACCTACTAACCAGCAAGATCCTGACAGCTGCTTCCTATCCACAGTACGTATAATTTAAAGGGAGAACTAATATTTTGTACGAGTATTTTTATAATGTAGACAGTAGACGGAGCTCTGTAATGTCTTGTTTAGGGTCCTTTTTTATTTTTATTTCCTCCTAAATGCGTTGTGCATGAGAGCCTGGTTCCATGTTCCATCTTCATGTAGTCCTCTTCGAAATTGTTGGGACATTGCCAACTCTACTTGCTTTTATATGTTTCTCTCGATTAAGTTTGCTTTGGGAGACTTCTCTCCAGCTGCTATTTTTTTCAACAGAATTTTGAGTTTTAGAAGAGGGAAGGGTTTGTACTGAATATGTTTAGGTATATTTCTTGTAAGCATTGATTGAATTCTGAAATGTAAATTTTGCAGAGCTATGATGCTACAACACATTTTGAAACCACAGTGAGAGACGTGATTGCCTTGTACAGCAGGATAACTGGAAAGGTAAATAGTATTCTGTCTTAACATGTGAACAGGAAGTTGCCGAATATTGATTCTGTTGAAATCCAACTTGCAAGAACTGCAGAATAATGTTTCTCTATTTTTGAATGTTTCGAAAAATAAATGGCAATTATAGTATTAATTTTCAGTCTCAAGACCACTATTAAACACCTAAGAAACTTACAAAAAGAAATGTTTTTGTTTTGTGATAATAAGACATGGACAATCAGAAATAGATAATTAAGCATAGAGGTTGGAAGTAGTATGAATTCATGTATGCCTTGAAAACCCGAGATTGAAAAATTTCCAATGAATTGAAGACGACTATTCATACGTGTCTTTAAATCTTATAATTTTTAAGAAGTGAAACTATGCCGTAATATCAGTGATTAGACAGTTATTTCAAGGGTCTGGGACATGATAAGAGCTTGTTTGATTTTAATTTCCAATTTTCATTTTTAGTTTCTCAATTTTCAGGATTTTGCGAAAAAAAAAATAAAAAAAGTGGAAGTGAAAACTGAAAACTGAAATCAAACAAACCCTATTTGGTTTCAGCCGATGAAAGAAGGTTATGTCACTCTATTTCTGCTAATCCATTTTTTTGACTGCTTCGTACATCAGGACTTAGACCTGTCTGTGGACCTCAGTGCTGCTAGTGCTGCTGAAGAATGAGATTTGAGTTTTCAGTGGTTTACTCTGCCTCAGCTCCATTGCTCTAACTCATTGATGTACTCTCCTAATGTTTTTACCTCGAGGCTGAAATTGATCTGGCTTTGTTTCTGTGCTGTCTTTTCTCATCAAGGCGACAAGAGAATTCTTGTCATGCACTTTGCTTGCTCTTAGACTCTTGAACACGAGTAGAAAAGAGTTAAGTCTTTCTTTTATTTCTGATAGAAAATGAGTACAATGTACCACTCTATCAAATATTCCCGTATTTTCTAAATATAGAAAATAGTCAAAATACTAACTACAAAAACAGAAATTATTTATCTTTAAAACTCAAAAAGCATTTGATTAGCAAACTGTTTATTTATTAGAAAAATATGCAGTTGTCAAGAAGTTCGATCTCAAGTCCCAGTAGATATCTACATAAATCTTCATTCCTCTTCTTTTTCTCCTTCACCAACTGCTAAGAGTTGGTAGTATCTTCGCCCTAATTTAATGGTCGATCTATGGAAATGGGATCTCTTCTAGACATCCATGGATCGTTGCTTTGCAGGATCAAAGGCTTCTTGAAATATTGCTACTCGGCCTCCAAACTATATTACTATGGCATTTCTAAATTCTACGTAATAGGAATAGACTTGGCTCGAGCATTTACCGCGTCCATATACCATATTTAAGACAGCCCAGTTGAACTTGCCAGTACCATGCAATAAATGCATTGGAAGGTAGAATCAGTCTCTCTACTTGAGAATGGACTAATAAAAGCAAAACCTATCCTTCTAAGTTCCGGATGACTGGACCAATGCATTAATGACCTGTGGGGAAAGAAATCATCTTGGACTTGGGAGGCACTAATTATGCATCAATGCACCAAACAATGCCTTCTACTCCACGATAGATTCTTACATGCTCACTGAGCCTAGAAACTCTACTCACACACAATAATAACACAATAATAAAAGTGACATTTTAACTGAGATCCACTTTTAATTTATACTTTTATCTAACATGTTCCTTTATTATTAGGTATGAATACATTGACCTAATATTCTATAAATATATAAGAATTTCACGAAAAATTCTTAACTGCACCTATAGTGTCATGTGAATACGTTTCATATCCATTAACAAATTGGCATAAATTGGGTTTTGCTGTCAACTAAAATAAAAATAGTGTTATTTATACTCATGGGGTATGGACACCGTGTCGACTCACACCAAATCCATAATTGAAAGAGACGTAGACCTCATTTAAGTAGGGTCGACACCTCATTCAATGATAAATGGTGTGAGTCAACACCATATTCCATACTTCATTAGTACAATTATTATTTCTCTTATAAAATAGAGGAAGGGTGAGTGGGTATAGTTTGATGCCCTCAGAGGCTCACCACAGGTCAATACTTGTCTTTTCATGAAACTTTAGAGGAGGGTGGAAGTTGCTGTAGGCCAAACGCTTGCAATAAGCAAGGCACTGGACAATGTAGACAGCCTCTAGTCAATTCCCCAATCCCCATTCGCAGGGTTAGCGTTCTCTATTCCCAACAGAGTCATTGCAAAGTCCCCATGAAATGCAGAGCCATTTACTCATATCTCACGCTCTTATAAATTCGCAGTTAGCGGGTAAGTTAATTCAGGGACAGGCTATTCATAGCAATGAGTTATTTGGCAATTTGCTCTTGCTAAATATAAAATCATTCACATGCCTTAACCTACCAAGCTCCATTTTAAATACTATGGTTTTTTCTTGATTTTTTATATAATGAAGTTAGGGAGAGAAAATATACATATTACCAGATCCATGTAAAGTATATTTGGTTTTCCTTTGAAAGGCTCCAAACTATGGCTTGGGCAAAAGCTACTCACTAGTACCTTCTCTTCAAACCATGGTTGTTTAAGTCCCAAATTAAAATCCAAACATACCAGTGTCTAATAGTTTAATAGGCATTCCAGTTAGACGTATTTGCAATAAACAAGCAAAGAAGAAATGATTTAATTTCTTTTTTCCCTAGCATTTTATCTTAAGGATACATTAGAAAGAAAAGCAATAGTTACTCGGATACATACGTGAATCCAAACCGAGACATGTCTATGTCCTATGTTTGGCCAAAATCCAATGAAAACTACAAATGCTACTCTATTCCCTCTTTGATTTTGAGAGAGCTTTCTTCCTCTGTGCAAGCATGTATCTATACATGTGAGGGCTACCTGCATGGAGTTATGCCATCCAAACAGTTACAAGGTCAGCAAAAGATATACAAGTCTAAGGACAGTAGCAGTAAGAAAGTTGCAGAGTTCATGCCTGGAACGTAGATTCCAAGTGCAATAATAGCAGCATAGAAGTAATCGAATGAGAAGTTCCATTTGTTGGGCATCCTTATGCAATACTTCTCAGATGCCTGAAAAATATGGTACATCATTAACTTGAGTAATGAAAAACCACCATACCAAATAGTTCTAGAGTCAATCATGAGTGACAGGCTATCAACTGTCTCCTCATTTCTCTTTTCATCACTTTAGGATTCCCAAGAAATAGCTGATGATGAATGTTTTGAAAGGTCAACTATCAACAAACTCAAGGGCAACACAACATGAAAATTTCAAGAGGAGAGTGTTCTTTCCTTCTCGACAAGAGCCCATCCTTATCTTGAGGAAGCCCACTGACAGGACTTACCATCAGCTTGATGATTAGCAAATATATGGGCAAAAGAGCAAGACATATACTTGTGATGATCAAAACACAACCAGCAGGCATAGATCTCCTGCAGGATTCTAAAAGCTTTGTGGACATCATGTTCTAATTCTTTACCTTAATGAATGGCAATGCAATGTATATTAGACCAACTTCACTGCTAATCCCTGTTGGATACAGCACTAAGAAGGTGCTATATCTGCAAGGGAAAAATTTATAGTCAATGCATCAGCAAGATAGGACTTATTCATTACTTTACTCTTTTCAGCGATCAAACATTCAAAAATCATACCTGAGCCACAAAAGCCATGATGGGGCAAATCCAAAAGTCTCCTTGAAGCCAAAGAAAGAATAGCGAATTATCTGCACTAGTAACAGCAAAGAAGATAATCAATGTTGACCTTTGCTAATAGTTCTCTTGCCTTTTCAATAGAAAGGAATACGGTTACCAAAAGAAGAATTGCAGAATAAGATGAGGCATCAAACCTAAAGGCCCATAGTTTGAATTGCAAATAGTAGGTGCTTTTGACCACTAAATCCATAATATTTCGTATAAAAAATACAGACTCAATTATCTAATTAATGCCATCATGAATCTCTACGTGCATTATATTTATTTGTTCCACATCAGAGCTTTTTGTGACATCTCAAGACTGCCTCTATGTTTGGCACAATTAACAGACATAATCCCAAGCCCTAATTCATTATAAAGATAGCCCAGTGAAAATGTGACAGTAGGGTATGCCAGGATAATCAACTCACAATCCTTCAATTTACAGGAACTTTACTCTTACAGTAGCATATTTGCATTGTTAAATATAGCATGTAATAATCAAAATTTATAAGGAGACTTCCAAAAATATGACGGGGCCCTTAGTTATAAGAACAGCAACTAAAACATCAACCAAGTCTTTTTCCACTAGATGGGGTGGGTTACATTGATCAATTGACATCGCTGTCTCCTATTGTAAACCATCTCCATAGACAAACCAGTAAAATCTAAAGACCCATAGCTATACTTGGAGGTTAATTCAGTGTTTCTCTTTCCAGCCAGTTAGGTGACTTGGACTTGAGATAAAATGTTTTCCATCATGCCCTATGGCCTACAGCCTAAACCTTCGTTAACAGCCAACACTCACATAGTTTACCCCACAAATGATTTTTCTACTTATGCCATGGAATCCACCAACCACAATCTACTCATCATTATCACCAAGCCAAGTAATCAATTTACTTTGTTTTTGCAGTTTCATTTCCATCAAGCACGATAGTTGAAATTATAGAATGCAAACATACAGGAAATGGAACTAGACATTATTAAGTACAAATATAACAACCACCACCAAGCAATCATGAGAGACTTGCCTCAGTGATAGACCAGCTGATTAATAGGGAGCTAACAAGCACATGAGTCCGAGTCTGTCATTCAAATATATATACAAAAACTTTTCAATAAAAGAAAAAACATGGTTGAATGCTGAATTAAGGAATTAAACAACAGAAAAAGAAAATTTTAAAAGGAAAAAAGTTCAAAATTGTCTTAACCCCAGGGAAACTCCATAAGATGCCCCATAGCAGGTACAATCTTGAACCTATCTGTGGCAAGGTTGCTGACACTGGAGACCGCACCAGCCCTTCACCATTGAATAAAAACAGAGAATGTCAATAAACAGCCATGCTCTCACATCAATTCTCATTTTTATAAACCCCAAGATTAGACAAAATGAACAACGGATTACTCACCTAACAAGCCATGCAGAATCTAGCACACCATGCAATCCAAATCAACACCAAAAAAGTCCACCAAAAAAAAAAAAGTTCAAACTTTAGACAATTCCCACAATAAAATTTGAACATTTTCCGATAAAACAAACAAAAGGGTATCTCCACAGATAATAAAAATCACTTTTTTTGGGGGACCAAAAATACCTCTAACACAGCAGCGGTTTGAGCAAAAAGCAAAGGCTTTTCGGCTGCGTTGTAAACATTTTCATGGCCAGATTCCTTCAAAGTTGTCAGAACACGATACAGAACCTGAGACCTGTGCAAATGAAGAGACTCAAACCAGTTCCATTTAGAAACGAATATATAAATGGCTAATAACAAAGATCTGAGTGTGAATACCATCCAAAGAAGACGGTCCAGTTGTAGAGGGAGAGGTAGAAGCGTCTTAAAAGGGAGAAGAAACCCGCCATTGCAGATTTGAAGCTGAAAGTGATGAATAGTGAAATCGGAGAAACCGAGGAAAAAACCAAAGAACAAGTGTGGAGTCGAGAGGGTGGAAGATTCAATGTTAAATAATGATAGGAAGGGTAGTTTAGTTTGATTTATTGAGAAGAGAAAGAAAGAGGGTGCTGTGTGTGGGGTGTGTGTGTCTGGTTTGCTGAATTAAAACGGGTTCAGCTGGGTAGTTAAACTCCACAACCACTTTCGATGTTTCTGTCAGTAGAACATGCGTAGGAGAGCTCTTGTTCGTTGGCCAGATTGAGCTTCCAGATGCAACAAGAACAAAATAATAATAATGTGTTTCTCTTCTCTTCTTGCGTAGTAGTAATTTTTCAAAAACATGATTCAAACGGAAGTTGATAAAAAAAATTTATATATAATAATTGTGAAGTTAGCCTTTGTTATCTAAATCAAGTTTAAAAAATTATTGTTGACCAACTCAAAAAAATAAATAAATAAATATTGTTGACTTCTTTGGATTTTGTTTGCATGGTGAAATGTGGTTAAATCGGGGGAAATTATGTTAGGAGTTTAAGTAATTTATTATTGAAATTCAATTTCTATTCACTCACTATAAAAATTTATTTACACAATTATTTAATTATAAGTCATTCTATCAATTATAATAATAATTAACTCTTCTATACATTATTTAAAAAATTGTATAAATGTAAAATTTTTTTATTAGTTAACAATGTAAAACTATTTATATTCATCTTTGTTAACTAACATAAAAATCACTTGTACGATTTTACTGATTATTTTAGTGAGTTGAGTAGGGCAAATTATAAAAGGGATCTCAAATTTTTTCGTCCATCATGTTAGTCATTGGATTGGATGAATAATATTTTTGTTAGACAATTTAATTTAATAGCTCATACTAAAAAATTCATGATTAACATAAAGATAAGAAGCCTAACATAAAACCTATTACTCGAGTAAATTGTAGTTTGAGCTTGTTCAATGTTGTTGATGCGGTGGTAAGGTAGCAACCGGGGAGGGGGTTGAGGCCAAGCGATCACAGTCTATATTTGGTGGCTTCGAAGGGCATTTCCTTACAATGTGTTCATTTCTCAAGACAAAAGAAACTCTCATTGAACTACATGCCTCTCCCCATTCCTTGGTCATTCCTGAGCCTAGATAAGTATATTTGTCGATAGCGGGGATTTTTTTTTTCTTTCTGATTGCGTGAGAGGTTGAACCACAAAAGAAGGTGTGGATTGGATCGAAGCCCCTCTACTCACAGGAAAGAGTATAAGAATTGTCTTCATGTTTTGGGCCAACATAACAGGCCACCATAAACAAATAAGTAAGAACCTTCCGGCTGATTTTCAGCCCAAGAGTTATAATCGACGAGCCAAGTACTTCTCTTTCTCTCATTGGATGGCAAATTAGAATTATAGCTTAAGGGAATGTTGGACAGTTTTATAAATAATAAAAGTAAATGATTAATAATGACATGATAAAAAAGAGCACGGAATATAATGGAACAAACCATGTTATTCTCATATTTGGATGTTTTATATATTTTATATTTTTAATAAAGGAAGAAAAGGATAATTCTTTTCTTAGTCCTTAATTTAGAAGAATAAAACTCAGGGGCTTGAGATACAAATAAGGGACAAGATGTTCCTCCTTTATCATTCTATTTTTCCCTTTTTAAATTGCTTCCAAATAAAATTTATTAAATTTAGCCATGTTATCCTATTATATTCACTCTCTTATCATTCTCCTAAACATATATACCCGAGCTCCAACTTGAGCACACAAATTTAGATCATCATTGTCCTTATAATTTAATGGGTGAAATGTAAATAATATACTAATCACCTATAATATAGTCTAGTAATTATAAAATTTATTTAGCTGATAATTAAATTAAACAGAATTTGTAGTTATATTTCAAGACTACACAAATAAATTTGTGTCGCTTTTAAAACTATTTAGTCACAGTTTCAAGACTTAGTTAAAATTAAAGAATAATTCCAGTATATCATATGTAGTTGGATGTACTGTTACATTTCACCCTCTATCATTAAATTACAAGGAGTATCAAGATCAACGAGAATAAAGCTCGAGTACCCAATTTTTCCAAAAACGTGTGAGAACAAACCTATACAAAAAGAAGAAGAAGATAATACAAAATAAAATAAAGAGAATATTGATGGGCGGAGACTCTTTGTAGTTATTAGTACAATAATTCAGTGATCAGTTTCGACTTGATTAAGATTTAAACGTTACAATATATAGAACGAATTACGATGTCGCTGTATTGCCTATTGGATTATTTTCCTTCTTCGATTGGTGATAACGATTTGGATTATAACCTCTCTCTGCGAATCATTTATTCCAGGAAAGTTCTCACTACATAGAAAATGAGATATTTGCCTTGTTATTTCTTCAATTGCTACAAAAGACTACTAAAATTCACACGGAGTCAGATTTAGAGCGCATTTGTTTTATTTTTCAAAGAATAATTTTTAGTTAAACGTCATCTTTTGTTAAAATAGGTCTAAAAAAAATGCGCTATTTAATTCTAATTTTTCTTAATAATAATTTAAATTCTACATGCAAACAGAAATTGAGAGTAATAATTAGGTTTTCTGCGCGAGAAAAAGTGGTATACAGTATAATAATGTAATTTGATAGATTATTGGATGAATAATATAATTTGTACTTATGATGTGTGGGACATCGTATCGACTTACATCTTATTTACAATTAATTGTATTGTGAACCTCATTCAAATAGGGTCTATACTTATCTAATGGTGGATGAGATATAAGTCGACATGATATCTCATATATTACGAGTATAAATAACATAACTTATATTAGTTGCATACATTGTACGTAGCCAACAAGCAACAGCTTGCAACAAATTGACCTAGCAACCCCCTGTCTTCAATCAATCCTTAATCGTAATTAGTGATTGACACTGCCTTCAAATAGGACCCATCTCGCCGTGTTAAGATTGTAGTCTCTCGTGGACAAGAACAATATAATGCCATCAAGCTCTGCCCCAACAAAAGGAGAACACGCAACGTTCCATTTTTGTGCGAATAATGGCTGGCTGGCTACTTCACTATTCAGTAACTTACAAGTGTTCCAAAGGAATGATGTTGGATAGATAATTGTAGCGATTAAAATAAAGTTACGGTCGCGGACCTGGACATTAACAATGTAAGGTTTTTTATTTTTGATATGTTGTGTTAATTTAATAATTCCTCATGTATGAGATTGTGTAAAAATTTACATAAATATGGTGTGCAAATCTTGCCATTGATTTAAAAAATAATATTTTTCGTTTTCCAAATCTTACCATTGGCGAGATTTGATTTAAAAAATAATATTTTTCGTTTTTCAAATCTTGTCGTAAGTAAGTTTTGAATTAAAAAATAATATTTTACTAGCGAAATCTTGTCATCGGTGAGATTTCGTAAAATCCTGCCATTGGCACGATTTCATACACCACAATCATGTAATTAGCCAAACTAACCATATCATAACAAATTTTACCTTCCCCTGCCATATTGAAAAAAATGACCCACAATGAAAAGGTAAAACAACGAGATAAGATGAAATTCAAACTCTGGAGAGTACAATTATTCATTGGGCTTCTTGATAAAAGTTTGAAAGAAAAAAAAAACATGTATAAATCTTGGTAGTTTTGTTATACACTCTACTGCTTTGTAAATTGCCTGAAGCTATGAATTTGTGACCAGTCGAGTTTAGTATTGAAGAACGAACGAAGAACGAATTTCGCAAAAAACCAAATCCAGATTTTATCGAATAATTTGACATTCGCCAAAAAGGAGCGTATTTAATTTCTTGTTGGGATTGATTCCCATGGGTTCTAATAGCTCGTTGAGGACACGTGGAGTTTAAGTAATGGAGAAAATTTCGCGTTGGGATGCCGAAGATGGATTTGACAGCACTTCCTACCGTTTTCATGGGTTTTCTAAAATCAGCTATGATAAAACAACAGAAAATTTTGTGATCACGGGATCCACTTTGATATATTTAATGCTTTAAACATATACTCTATACTTTTTTTTAATATTAAATAGTTTTCTAATATTACTATTAAATCATGAGCTGGTATTATATTTTATAGTGAAAAATATTCAGACCAATACTTTATTTACTTATATATACCACAACTAAGATTGGGTTATATCTTTTGGGTAGAGAATTATCCATGATATGATTCATTTTACAATATATTATCCCCAAAAAATAAAAGTAGAGATGCCCCCATAATTTTATTTGTAAAACAAGCTTTATCTTTATGCAATCAAAAGTGATTGCGAAAACAACGTTATTAGTCCTCCAAAAGTAACAGGACAAACCGATGTGCAAAAAGAACGAAACTTAGATGCTTATATTTATTTGGTTACATTATTACATGGTTATTTATGTGCTCAGATGAGGTATAATTCGTAATGTTGAATAATTAAACGCCTTAAACCGCATTTGATTATAATGAAACACAAACATCAATCCCTCACCTACAATATTTTCTCCCCAAACAAGACGACTGTCAACTGGTCACGCTAGATTGATTTTGCATTTCACTCCAACCGTATAATCAGCAGCCATAAATGTGCCAACCTAGGAACTCATAAGCAAAGTAATTGTCAATTTATCATGTTGACAAATGTGCACATCGGTATTCAATTATTCACAGAACTCAATCTACACGATATGTATAATGTACGTTTATGTCAAGGTATAATAATATTGCTTATTTATGCGTGGGAAAAGATCTTGACCTCGGTTTGTTTTCTTTATCTACAAAATACTGTAGTAGTCTCTGGATTCGTTTCCTTCCCCATTCATCAGATCTGTTGAAATTGAACTTTCCACCCTTTTAAAGAGGAAAAAATAGGGACAAAATAAGTAGTTTAATAAATCATATTATTTCATTCCATAATGTAGTTGTCCTCACTTTTCTCAATTTTTTTTTTAATGTTTTCTTCTAATTGTGCAAGTAAATAAGCAACGATTAGTAACTTAACTAGTAGGTCAAATTTACAGCATGCATGCACACATCGACAAATATGTAACATTTTTTCAAAAGACAGTTGTATTACTAAAAGGAATGAGATATTTGGCCTACCCAATGTTAAATTTCAATAAGAACAAATTCAAAATTTTTCTTTTTACGCCATTAACACCAAATTTATGTCAGATTCTGCATCACATTAGTGAACTGTCGACAGTTCACACACAAACACACAGAGATAAATCTTCCGATAATATGGAGAGTTCAAAACATAACTTCCTCCTCCATAAATCTCTGCGGATTATTTTTCTTTAAATTCTCACCCTCCATTTTGTTGTTTCCCCACTATTCCGCCAAAAAAGAGTAGTACAAGTACTAGCAGTAGAATCTTGGTTGGTAGAGGAAAAAAAAAAAAGAAGAATAGAGGACCCTCAAAGTTTTTCACCTTAGAGGTGTCGGTGGTCACATTAAAATATATATATTAGAAATATCGGAAAAAGCATACACATATACATATACATATGGCAACGGTCTAATCCAGCTCAAGCACCAATCACCGCTCGCCACTAAGACGCAGGGCATCACCATTTAACACCTGTGACTCTTGTGAACCCTTTTGTGACTTAGTGTATGACTCGATCACATCTTTTTTTTTTTTTTTTGTCTTTTTGTCATCCTTTTCTCAATGTCCTTCTTTCTCTTTAATTTGTGCAGAATTTCATGAAAAATCTTGTTTTCTTATATTTTATTTATAAAATTATTACCATTTCACTTCATTTCATTACTAAAATATTTAGATAATAAAAGAAAATAATTATATCACTTTACTTTACTTCTTTTTACTTTATTTTATTCCACTCTATTTCATTCCATATCTTACCACCAACCCAAAAATATTACAAGGGATCGAGTTACCTAATATCTACATAATCGTAGCTTATCCTGATTCTCGATTCTCACTTTGTTAAGGTAAAAAATCGTAACTTTTGTAGGCTTTGGAGGGGTCCCCTTGAAAAGGACGCCAACCCCCATATCCCATCATTATTATTCAATTCGGTGAGTGTGGCTAGGTGTCCATGTGACTCTCCTTTACTACTTTCTCTTTCCCTCTGTCATTGCTTTCTTCTCCAAAAGCATTTAATCAAACACATTCACTTCACATACCCCCAAAGCACAATTCCACATTATATCTTTTTATTATATTAGTATATATAAGTATATAGTATTCTATATTCTACTATGTTATTACATTATTGTTGTTGTTATTGTTTTATGTATATGTTATAAATAGGTGGATCATTATGTTGGTGGGTTTTGCCTTCTTCTCTCTTGCTCTCCACCATTAGTTTGTTTTGTTCTTACTTCTTCTTACACACTTGGTATTGTTCTCCTGGGGCGGCAAGAAAGGGGGTCACTCTGCAGATCCGAGGTAGAAGAAGCTACCTCTCTGGCCAACCAAGACAATGGAGCGTGGGTACCATAATCATTATCAGCCTCATAAGGGTGTTACACTTGTAGCTTTTCACTTGATGCTTTTGACACTTTCATTCTTAGTCAGCTTCAGCCATGCCTCCGCTTCTGTGTACCCTGTAAGTCATTTCTCTTAGTCTTTTTCTTTCTTTCTTTTTTTTTTTTTTTTTGTTCAATAAGCTCTCTTAGGCCTTAGCTTCATTTTTTTTTTTCGCTATCTCATGGAAACTTTTCATATTTCTAATTTTGGTGGACAGGTAGCATGCCGTTACCGTTTTCATTTTGTTCTGGCAACCTTGTTTTTCTCCCTCAATTTTTTTGGTCTTTGAACTTTTTTTTCTTTTCATGTGTCTATAAATTCAGTCCTTGTGTATGTAGTGACTGGAAGATTCTGTGATGTTATTGATGATTGTCGGTGGTATTTTTGAGTTGCACAATGAACTTTATTTGGGAAGTTTGATCACTTTTTTTTTTTATGCGATTAGTATTTTCTTTTTCTTTTAAGATGGGGTGAAGATAATATTGGCTTCGGGTTTTACTTTTGCATTCAAAAAGAAATTGAGAATAAATTGAAACTTGTGACGCTTAGATTTCTTCTTTGGGATGAACATATTTGCCAGCTAGAAAGGAGTCAAATGGGGGGTTTTATGGCAGTAGTTATCAGATTTAATTGGCTTTGTTTGGTTGGTTAGAGTTGTCTAACTAAATTGATGAGGCTATTTATTGTAGTCTATCACAGGTTTCAGGACATGCGTTACTCGTTTTGGTGCGGCGGGTGAGGAATAGGATTTCTGTGCTGGCAGTTAGAAATTGGAGCAAATCTTGGCTCCTTGCTTGGCTTTTTACATTTTTGCACATGTATTCCCATATATCTAAATATTTTTTCGGCCAAAAAAAAGAAGAGAAAATTCTTTTTTTTTTTTAATAAAGAAAGATATATCACTGTATATTTTTATGACAAATATAAAATTGTATGTGAGCATCACAATGAGTAATGGCAAGCTTTACTAGTTTTCATCGGACATTATTAACTTCCATAATGTTTATTTGTTGGCTTCTAAGCCCTATAAGTGACTTAGCATGTGATTTGGCTCTAGGAAAACTTCTTTCAAATAAAGTTGTCAAGAGGGTAGATTTATTGCATTTTAATCTGATGTCCATGTTTACTCTTTGGTCTTTTTACCTTCACAGAGTCTCAGTTGTGGTGGCGAGTTTGATTTTGGAGGAGAAAGGCGGGAAGAGTGTACACTGCAAATCCTTCGCCTTCCCTCTCTTCATCTCCAAAAGCCAAACTCACAAACACACCCGAAATTTTGTCAACCATAATTTGTTTTGTCACTCGCAACTATGATCATCGTATCGAAGAGATGAGGCATACTCCACAAAATTGTTATGTTCATTCTTCCATATTTCTAATTTTTTATTTGGTACCTGCACATGTTATTAATAATTAGTTCATTGGTTTCTAGTGCTCTATAACTTGCTATCTTGCTTTATGTAGGAATCAAATCCTATAAAACCTAGGCACTCACGTCTTCTCAGGAGTGCTGTGCAACGCGAGACAGTAAGAGTTAATTGAGCAGTGAATACATCTTAAAGTGATTTTGACTGGATTGTGTTATTGTTAATTTGGACTTACTATTTTCTCTCTGAATAGCCAACGTCACAACTTTCTGAACTGTGGGCGCTTCTGGAAAACCAAGGATGGAAACCTTTTGTTGAATCAACTAAGCCAAGTGAGTGAAATTGATATGGTTTACTCTATTGTTTGTTGTATCTTTTGACAACAAAAGACATTTTAGTATGGCTACTAATTCATTTAATCTTTCTGTGACTGGCACTTGTATTGAGCAGCATTACCAGAGAAGTCTGAGGGATATATCCAAGTATTTTTAGATGGCGGTTTGAACCAGCAAAGGATGGGGGTGGGTGTTCTTATTAATTATATCAGAAGTTTTATTGTTTATGTGCATAAAATATGCATGATTCGTACTGAGTTTTGTTTATTTTACATAGATATGTGATGCAGTTGCTGTTGCGAAGATATTGAATGCAACTCTTGTGATCCCATACCTTGAAATAAATCCTGTTTGGCGAGATTCAAGGTAAGTGAAGAAATCGATTTGCACTTCTGTTGCTTTTTTATCCCATGGATTGTGTCTGATGTAGTATTCTGAGGTTGCTCATGTTTATCTGCAGCTCATTCTCAGATATCTTTGATGTGGATCACTTCATTGATGTATTGAAGGATGATATTTCTATAGTTAAAGAGCTGCCTGAAGAGTACTCGTGGAGCACAAGGGAGTACTATTCCATTGCTATTCGAGAAACGAGAATCAAGGCTGCACCTGTGCATGCATCAGCCCACTGGTATCTGGAAAATGTTTTGCCTGTTCTACAGAGGTTGGTAACTATCTGAATCTGTTACTTTAAATGCTAATGCATGGCTTGAATGTTATGGACCATTTATCTTATGTATACTTGATACATGGATTAAGCTAGAAAATGCTCATAATTGCAACCACTTCCGCATTTTCTGTGTAAAATTATCCAACTGAGAACCACTTCAGCTCTTCTGAACATTGTTCTGATCATCACTACTTCTTAAGTGTTATATATGAACATGTTGCACAAGTCAAAAAAGCGGTAACTATCACCACTCTGTATGGGGCTTCAAATTAATATTTAAAAATAAGTTTGAGAGGTGAGCAGTTGCTGATTTGTAAGTTGAATAAACTTGTTGCAGATCTAAGTATGTTATAAGGCTGTCCTCTGATATAGATTGAAGCTACATTACAAATTTCCTTTTGTTATGTATCCAAAACAAAGAAGGAAGGCTTTATCAAATACCCCTCTCCTTTTATTTATGATTTGACTGAGTCACACCCTGTGCTGAAGGAAAAAAAAACTTCCTAAAGTGTGCTTGTCTTGCATACAGACGAGTTGTTAGCAACATTTAAAATATTACACGAGCATGTCCAACATGTGGACACGGCACCCAAATGGTGTGGCTGCTCTTATTAGCCCTTAAATCACTATGATTACAATACACTTTATTGATCTGAAGGTGAATAGATCCTTCCTTTCTCACTTTTGAGAAGCCTTATGTATCCTGATGCCATCACTCTGTATTTTCTCAAACAATAACCTAGAATTCCTGGTATGTTTTATCTGGTGCAGTTATGGTATTGCTGCAATCTCTCCATTTTCTCACCGTCTGTCTTTTGACAACTTGCCTATGGATATCCAACACCTGCGCTGTAAGGTCAACTTTCAAGCTTTAGTCTTTGTTCCACATATTAGAACACTTGGAGATGCCCTAATCAGCCGTCTACGCAATCCTAAACCCTCTGCTGGAGAAATGGATACCAACTACCTTCAAGAGGTCACTAGTTCTGGTGATCGTAAAAATGCAGGGAAATTTGTTGTTCTACACCTTCGGTTTGATAAGGTATTGCTCTTCTTCATTACTGATAACCTTCTGTATGTATGAGATTATAATGTTTATTTTTGTGTTTTTCCTGGTTCTTTTATATTGGTGCTACAACTATCTTAGCATTATGAGAGTGCTTGAATTGCATCCACTTGGCAGTGGCAACTTATAATCCAATTATTGCTTATCAGGGAAGAGGTAAATCTTACAGGAAGAATATGAGTTGTCTATGGATTAGTTACAGCATGTAAATTGGCTCAGTTATGGATGGGAATTATTATTAGTTCGCAACATAGGATGTAAGATTGGAATGAAGTTACCCTCTATTGTTAAATGAATTTATCTGTAAATTTGGAGTTTAGGTTTATAAAATGTGTTGTTTTTTGGCAGGATATGGCAGCCCATTCAGCCTGTGATTTTGGTGGGGGAAAAGCTGAAAAGTTGGCCCTGGCAAAGTATAGACAGGTGATTTGGCAGGGACGGGTTCTTAATTCCCAATTCACGGATGAAGAATTGAGGAGTCAGGGCCGCTGCCCAATGACTCCAGAGGAGATTGGATTGTTGCTAGCAGCTTTGGGATTCGACAACAGCACTCGTTTATATCTTGCCTCTCACAAGGTTTTTAATCTTGTTGCTTAGTTTGGCACTGCAGAGACTTATTGATTAAGTCGAGTGGTTGTCATTTTCTATAACAATGAAGATGATTCTATTTTCTATGTTTCTAAGCAACGTAGTTGTTCTTTCCAGGTCTATGGTGGAGAAGCAAGGATTTCAACATTGAGGCAATTATTTCCTCTGATGGAAAACAAAAAGAGCCTTGCTTCTTCTGAGGAGCGCGCTCAGATAAAGGGAAAGGCTTCTCTATTAGCTGCAGTTGATTACTATGTTGGCATGCATAGTGACATCTTCGTTTCTGCTTCGCCAGGAAATATGCACAATGCAATGGTGAGTCACTGAATTGTGCTAGATACTTTTTAGTTTAAATTACTTTTCAATGGATTTTCTATATGGTGGCTTGAAGAATCTGCGTTGCCATGATATTTCTTCTCACTTGACTATTCTTGAATAATGATGACGGTGATGGACTGGTGATATATCTAATATCATGTCGGGTCCAGTTAAATTTTGGAGGTCCATACCTTTTTGGCCCTGGCAGAAAAATTGAACTTCCTGTCATCAAGGGACACTTAACACACTTGTCATCTGGAATTATTCTCCAAATAGCAGCTGGTGATCTATATATATGTTACTTGGGGAATTCTGTTCGTTTTGAAACTTGAACTTAAAAGCCATCACTTATATTAGTATGAATATAGCAAGGTTATTAAAAGACTCGAATTGAATTATAGCTTATGATCTATGTTTGGCTTGATGATAGGTGGGACACAGAACTTACTTGAACTTAAAGACTATAAGGCCAAACATGCAATTGATGGGTCAGCTGTTCCTGAACAAAACCATGGAGTGGTCGGAGTTCCAGAAAGCAGTGGTTGAAGGTCACCAAAATAGACAAGGTCAATTCCGGCTGAGAAGGCCAAAACAGTCCATATATACATATCCAGCTCCTGATTGCATGTGCCAAGCGTAGTAGTTCAGCCCATATATACTTGCAAAATGTTGTTCACGGATGAGTAGCCCTTGTATCTTAATAGTTCAGTGTCTTATTATTTGACATTTGTATCCGGTGAATAAAAGCATGTCAGCTCTGTCCTATTCATATGGGTTTGTTATGATGTTCTTGGTAAGAGTGCTTGAGAGTTAGTTGTATTGTGTGGAAGTGTACTGTGAGATGATAGCATTCTTAGCAGGAGCAATATTTATATTGTTATCTATCATTCAATAACAGGAGCCATATTGTTGCTTACCATCTAATAATCCAAGGATGAGAAAATCAGATTAGGCGTCAAATCGGTTAGGGTATTGGTTCAGAGGTTTATAGGTCTAATCGATTTAATCGGAATATAATAAAATATGCATAAATATATGTGCTAGAAGAGAAAATAAAATTATTATAAAAATTTCTAAAATTGAAAATCTTTTATAAGACTCGTGATAAATGTGTTTATTTGAGTTGAATAAACATGTCAAACCCATAAAATTAAACCCAAATACACCCCAAAAAAAAATCCCGAATCCCATGCACCCTGCCCACCATTACATTACTCACGTTAAAATAGAAATATTTATTTTCACTTTTCAAAACCCACAGCCCAATAACCCATCGTATGTGCTGTAACCCAACGTGTATAGTATCTTTTACTACTGTTGTTTTTTCAAAGGTAGGACCACGTGTCTTGTAAAGGAAGGAGGCTCTGCCACCTTATCACTTTGCTTGCTGCATCTCTCTTTTGAGTCTTTTCACTACAGCTCCCCCTCCTCTCAAATCACAAGCAGAACAGCCTCTAACACTGCGCGTGTTCCTCACCTGAGCTGTGCTCTCTTCCACAAAGAGCACCGTGCCTCGTCGCCTTCCGCCACAAAGCCACAGCGAAGGCGTCTTTTCCTGTCACTAGCTCGTCACAATCATCTTCAACCGCCATGAAGCTTGCGGTCTGCTTCTCCGCAATCGCGCACCATAGCCGCGGATGTCGCCTTCCACCGGCAAGTGCTGCAGTGACCTTCGCCACCGTGCCGTGCCGTCGAAAGCAGCGTGCAAGCTTCCCTTTCCCTTTATCTCTCTAGCATGCTCTCTCTCTGATGTGTTTGTTTCTAATGGTTTGCTTTCTTTTTTTTTTTTTTCAGGTCAAAGAGACCGAACCGGCAACCTTTCAAAACCAGGCCGGTCTACCGGTTTTTTCGATTTTATCCGGTTTTGACCGGTTTTAAACTCTCCCGGTTTCAGGCTCTTGACCGGACCGGCGAGGTGAGCGGTTTCCGGTTAACCTGTCTGATCGGCCAGTCCGATCCGGTTCGATTTTCTCTTCGTTTTATAATCCTGAATTCGATCACAAGTACAGTAATCATACTGGCAAGCACTTGAATTAAAGAGGAAAGTTAAAAAAAAAAAAAAGAGAAAAGGCACCTTTAACTTTTCTCTGTGTACACTACTCCCTAGACCTCCGACATGAATAAATATATTTCCAAGCTTCTGATCCTGAGGACCTTGCTCCAAAATTGCCAACTCCAATAATTTTTAATGTAATTTTTCATGTGGTTAATATGGCATTAAAAACATGTCACTACCAAAAAACACATTAAAAAACATTAAAGAATATCAGATCAAGGCACATGAGAGCAGTTTGGTAACTAGAATTCTTGATATTAGAACATGGTATGATCTCTAGCACTGAGCTCTGGTAAAAAAAAAAATTGCAGTTATCTTTGACCAACCAAAATTTTCACTGTAAATTTCTTACCAAACTTGGTAATTGTGGCACAGCCCAACAAAGGATCTGAGAGCATTACAATTCACAACATTTTTTTTTTATGAAAATCTCGACTCCGCAGACCTCATAACACCATAACTTGAGCACCACACAATTTATTAAATACTAAAACCCCAAATTGATCCATTACATTTTAAAAATGTGGACAAATTGATCCTTTTATATAGTTTCATACAGTTAAAAAAAGAACAAATTGATTCTTCCATATAAAACTATACATAGGATCAATTTGTTCTGTTTTTTTTAAATACAAGAAATTAATTTAGAATATTTAAAATTTAAGAGACTAATTTGAGTATCTACTCCAAATAAACTAAAACCAAATATCTTATTTATTAAATTAAAAATGTTTTCTTCTCACTGCGACCTTTATACATAGACTTATCAAATCTGTCTCAAATTAAAAAACCTATTTTACCATTTAAGGATTCTTTTAAAAAAAATGTAAAGAAAAGAAGAGATTTTAAAGCTATATTGTTATTATTTTTCTAATTTTCTTAAATATATCCTTGAAAAAACTAAATGTCCTTATCTTATCCAACTATCATATACTATGTAACTACAAGGTTTGATTCTCATTCTGAAAATGGTAAACTTTAAAAGTCCTGATTAGCATTAGCCTACCGTGTACCAAAAAAAAAGTGCTAGTGTGTTTAGTGATGAATACCCTTTGAAAATAAAAAAATGTGTTCAAACCCTTCCATTATTTAAAAAATAAAGGTGAAAACGACGCATTATAAAGAAAAAGAAGGGGAAAGAAAAGGGAAAGATATCTACATCCGCTCTCTGTTAGCGGACTCCTGCATACTAATGGTGAGTGTTTGCACACGTCTCATTCTTCTGGGAAAAATAGAAAAAGAAAAAGGAAGATACAAATTTTCTAATTATTCTTTCTCGTACCAACATCATGGGTGCCTCATGCCTGGGTGGTTTATCTTCTACATAAAAAGTAAAAACCAATAGTAGCTAACTTGACAGCATAATCGATTATCTTTGAATGGATATTTTTCTTCTTTGCATGCATTGCTGAAACAGCAAAAGTAATGAAACGGGGTGGCAATATAGCCCCCAAGACCTTTGTGAGAACAACAACTAAGAAATGTGTATGACAACAGGGAAGTGTTGATATATACAGCTTCTTGTGGGAGGTGAACTTCTGGTTCAAAGTCAGCAGTGTACTGGACTTGGAACACTCTGGAACACTGAGCCTTCAAACAACTAAACTAGTTAAAACTCACTGATTCTAGATAGTACATATCCATCCCATTTGAAGCAACTACAATCTTACTTGTCATTCCCGTCAACACCCGTTGGAGATCCATTTCCACCCTGGTATGCAGCCATTTCCTTTGTCTCCAGAGTTGTGGCGGTGTCAATACCCTCCTCAATAGGGAGGGTTCTCTTTGATCCCTCTAATGCAACACCAAGTACTATATTCTCTTCAAGGACAGGCCTGGATGCATGAGGAGGCTGTGTAGCTGGTTTTCTTTCCCCTGGCTGTTGTTTTGTTGGCATAGTCATAGGAAGTCCACCAGCTTTGTCAGCACTGCTTGATGTGGAAGAGGAAACTACATCGTCAGCGTCAATGTTTGGCTTGACCTTTTTGAGAGTCTGACCCTTGGTTTGTTTGGCATTGATGTCCTTCTGTGTTGAATTATCAACTGCCAAACCAGCCGCTTTGGAGTTGGAAGATGACGTTTCTGGCACCCCCCCATTTGCCTTTAAACTAGTGTTTGAATCTGATTTCAGTGGCTTGTTTTCACCCACTTCTGGATCAGGTCTGGGTGTCACAGCAGTCTTAGAATTTCCATTTGTTTTAGAATTAGATGTCATTGCTTTGGCATCCACCTCATCTTGAGTTCCTGTAACCTTAGCATCTGGGACTCCGGTTGGTCCAATCTTGGTGTCAGGCTTGAATTGCATAGTTGTCTTGTTATCTTGATCTCCAGCTGCTCTTGTTGATCGGCTTTTCATCTTATCATCTGCATTGACCTTGTAAGGCGATTCAATCAATAATAATGGACGGTTAGATACTGTTCCAGCACTACCAATTGTGGAATCTGCATATGGTATATTCTCCAAGTCAGCATCGCTGTATATCTTCTGCAGGGTACGGACTGGTGTTGCAAGACGGGCTCGGTGATGGGCGATAACTCTAAGAAGATCCAACAGTATAGTTTCCTATTTTTCAGAATCCAAAGATGGAAAATCAGCTCTACCTTTTTGGTACATAGAAAGTAAGCCTAATCCTAGAGCAATATCACTAAACTTAAGAGGATAACCAAGAAGATATCAAGAAATCTGATACAGGATTGAAAATCAAGCTCTAATTTTAATATAGCCAAGACCATATTTTAATTACCAAAGTTCGAGAGACAAATGAAAATTAATAACAATCAAGCTGGCTAGTGTCCTTGGGTCTTGAACCATCAAAGTAATTGCCCAACTCAATGTTGGAGGATGTCATTATAGACATCAAACGTGCAGCCTATCGAAGTCAACATATTCAAATAATACTACAACTTACAAATATGATGGCAGTCATCTTTAATAGTATTGAATTATTAATCTACCACTTCTTTGGCCCAATTACTATTATCCTCACACCTTTTGGGTATAAGACTAATCCTATTCATGCTGCCACAAATTAAAACATATAGTAACCAAGCAAGAATATAGTGTTGAAAGGGTGGATGGCAAGGGTCAACATAGAGACATGGAAAGATACATGGCATGTAATTATCATGAGTTTCTATTCAAATCCATTTCTCAGGAATTCTCAAACTTTTGAGAGAGCTTTGCACAAGAAGCTCCGGTTCTGTTCAATTACTGACAGTCTATCAGTAGTTTACAATAGCTCTTTAACTCTCATTTGTGACTTATGACTTTGTGAGGGGAGCATCACATGACATGGCATATTCTAGATAAACAAGGAAGTAGTCTTACCTTAACGCATAAATATTCTTCAAAATGTGAGGTCTTGACAAAACAAGACACCAATATCTGAAAATCATAAGAAAAAATGTATTATGTCATATGTCCTACCATACAACAATGCACAGATATCAATATGGGCTACAATTTGGTTCGATCGTGATTCATGAAAGTTCCAAATGTGAGTACTCAGACAGATCTAATCAAAAAGACAAAAAAGGGAAAGTAAAGGTATAACTTTTCAGTTATAACATTGAAAAGACAAAGAATAAGATCTTAATTAAGATCCCTGTCAACTTAAACAAAACCACTGACTTGCAAATAAGCACTTCATACTAACCAAAAGGGCCTGATTTTCAGGATTTATATTCTCCAAAAAGACCCTCCTGTGCAACCTCTGCTGCTCAACTTGAGGATTTTTTGCTAATACTTTCCGCATGTCAGCAACAATATTCTGCAGAAGCACTAAACCCTTTATCACCAGAGGACGTATCATAAAATGCTAAATAGAGTAGAAAAGCCAGCTACATATAAACAACAAAACTACTGCTCACGTTAATCTTTTTAACATCCAAATGACTGATGGCAAGGTGAGTTTTGATTCGCCAATGTGTTTTTTGAGTGAGGTTTCTCACAACATTCACTGTAAATTTGTGATTTGGAATGTGTACAGCTTCACCATCTTCACCTCTTACAATTGTAGGTGACCACCAGCCGACATGCTGCGTAACAAGAAAACATCAGTACCCAAAAGAAAGCCTACGAGATCTCAATATAAAAAATACATATGAATAATTCCATATCAATAGTTAGAAAAGTGTAATTTAACTCACCTCAACTGTACCAGAAACCTCATATCCTTCAATCTTTGTTTGAATCCATTCATTAGCCACAAAAGGACGAGTTGCATGAATCATCGCACTTGAAAGGAAGTTTGTAAATATCTAGATGGAGTCATGGAGAACACTTCACGTCACTATGTGCCAAAATGCCATTACCAACACTAAATACAGGGGAATTTGGATGATCATAAGCAACAATAAACCCCACACCTCACGACCAGCAAGAGTCAACAAAACTGTCCCAAGACCTCCTGCAGTAACCCATCTCTGGGTAGAGAAGCCAAGCAATTCCATGAACAGTGAAAAGGCTGCAATCCATACTGCTGAATAAACAGCTTTGCCTGCAAATTGGAATCCCATCTGACAAAAACAGACAATTATAATATATATTAGAAATTAAGCAACAACTAATGCATTTCTCATTACTAATAAATGACCAAAATCCCGGTTTTTACAATTATTAGCATCAAAATACTGCAGTGGTCAAGCTACTTGTCTCCTATTATGATGTAGCATTTAAAAATATGAGCACAGCTGCAACAAATTCTTTTTAACCCATAAGCATGTAAAGGACACAGCTTCCATAAATTCAAGTTCTCCAAGTTTTACATTTCTGTAAATAAAAAATTAAACTATTGGATTAGTAACCTTTATCTATGTGTAGAACAAGTTGAAAGAGAGAAATGCTAAATCCCAAAGCTGAACAGTAACAATATAGCTGAGCATATACATTGCCCAACTAAGTTGTCAGATAATTGATAGGGAAAACAAGCTTCAACAGAGTCATAATATCAATTAAATTTATTAAGTCAACAAGAAATAAATGGAAATTAAATGGTAGGTTTGCCATGTTTAAACTTCAAACTGTTAGTTGCTTTTAGAGAAGGTAAAGATACATACATTTCTTGCCTCGCTTGCATCAGTGCTCTCAGCTAAGAATTTCTGTGCTTGTTGTATCACACTGCAAATTCACAATTAGTTTTATCAAAACAAACCTCCTAAGTAAGCACAGTAAATTGGAGGCAAATATCAGATTTAAGTACTGAGTTGACTGCAACAATGACATGCCTTGAAAAATATACAGTTGAATGGTCCCATAGGAAAAATAACAAAGCAGTCAGAGATTAAAAATGCAAGGTTTCATAATTAGCCAAAATAGTAGAAAATCAGACAATTGCTCTCCTAATAAAGGAAGAAAAGCCCAAAGAGCATAGGCACAAGTTATTTCAATTGGAATTGAGTAGATACGTCGCTAACTCAAGTGACCAAATTGTTCAGCAGAGTCAAGAGATCATGATTGGCAAGAAAATAGGCACACCTTGATAAACAATAGGCAAAGGCCAGGACAGTTGACAATGATCTTACAAAATTCAAAAGCCGTTCCTTAACAACCTGGCCAGTTTCTGTAGGTAGAACTACTGGCTCCAATGCCCTGCAATTCGCTATCATTTCAGTATGCAGAGAAAAGATGCACTTAGAAAGATATAATGCATTCATCATTTGTAAAGTTATTATGTCGTAACAATGAAACCTGCAAAAAAGTATTGCTCCAGTCCATAACAGTAAAGGCCGAAGGTAAGAAGTTACGATATAATGTGTTGTACTTTTCTTCCAACTATTATCACTCCCCTAGAAAATAAAGTTAGTAATATTAGAGTTGTGCACTAATAGCATTTAATCAGTTAACACAAATATGCAAGTGGAATGACTGCAATGTAACCTGAAAAAGCAGTTTCCTTGTCTGACATGCTAATGGGCCAAGACCCCATGCTGCAAAAATGATAATGCCAACTGCAGGAATCAACTTTACTATTACAGGACTACTTTGTAACATATTACAATGCCTGCAAAAACAAAATGTCATTGTATCCTAACACACGAAAAAATATCACACTTACATATGTACACTTGCTAGATGAAAAATCACAAAATTTACCTTGCTAGCAAGGTAGCAGTCACCTTAACAACTGGTAGCTCACTTGGCTGGCCTGGTACTAGAAGAGAATGGCACTTGAAAGAGCGGGATTTGTAAGGCAATGTATGTATTGGCCTGTTTATGTGACGAAAGTGCTGAAAACCCCAACAATCCTGTTTCACGAACTATAATAGAAGATTGTCTCAGATACTTTCTAATGAAAAGTACATGGCCATGTAATTTCTTTAACCTTGAAAAGAAATTATTTTCATCTCATGCAATATTTTGCACATAAATTACACATTGAGTTAACATTAAGTGACACAATATCAATATTTAAAGAACATACCGAAAGAGGATATGAAGGACCTGCATCCAACACATGTAACTTGCTTCTTGTCACAACCCGCTGTACACCAAAAAGTAGTACAAAAGTAAGAACAGAGGCGAAAAATAGCGAAATTTTACACAAGAAGGAAGAACCCGAGAGAACTCTTGTACCGGATGTTTATTGCAGCCCAGGTTCCTGCAAAGTCCCAATCCATGGGACAGCTGCAGAGAACCGGGAAGAGCCATTCTTGTATCAAAACCAATAGCCAAGAAGGTCTCACTAGCAGCTGAAGATCCAATAATAAACAACAATCAACGTATTGAAGGCTTTGACACAATTCAAAACGGCCTGTACAGATTGAAGACTATGACAATCTTCCAACTCAGCTTCCTGCAGTTAAACTGATATTAATTATGTTATGTGAGCATTAAAATTTTATAGTCATTAAAGCCACAATTCAAGAAAACAAAAGTGGTCGATAGTAAATGCAAAGCTCTTGATGGAAGGAAGGCATCACAACACATATAACAGAAACCAACCTACTTCGCCGATTCTCTTTCTCATCACAGCAACCTAATCAAAATTTCACTCTTGCCGTTGCACCATCATCTAACTGAGCATAATAGCATCTAAACAAACCCCTTACACATAAAACTTTTAATTACCGCTAATTTCTTATCCACCAAATGGAACAGTTTCATATACCAAATGTATGTTTTTTTCCCCTTTGTAAAACTATATCTACAACAGCAGCCTAAGAATCAAAACCACCAAAATAAAGCCAGAGGAGCAGAAGGGTCGTATGCACAGAATTTTGGGGGAAAATTTACAAAAATAAAACTTCGAGTGTGCAATGAAACT
The DNA here is from genome assembly GCA_031216105.1 of Dalbergia cultrata. Classification (NCBI taxonomy): domain Eukaryota; kingdom Viridiplantae; phylum Streptophyta; class Magnoliopsida; order Fabales; family Fabaceae; genus Dalbergia; species Dalbergia cultrata. Next base: position 75,752 of record JAVHNL010000103.1, on the reverse strand, counting down.
TCAAATTAAGTTGGGGATATTGAGCTATATGAATAAAAGATTTTAAATTTGGAAAACTTGGATAATGGGTAACCTTTGAGAGAGAGAGAAGAGGGGGAGGGGGGGGGGGGGGGGAAGAAGAATCAGCTAGGTCAGATAACTCAGACGCAGTTTCCAACCAAATCCCCAACAGGAATCTATGGATTGTTTGTGTCCCTGCTTTTGCTTCCGCTTCTACGAGGCGCAGCGGAAGGATCAGAAAAATGTTTATATTTTTCTTTTGGAGTAAACCCTCAAAATAGTCCCTGACGATTTTCAAATCGGACAAAATGATCCCTGAGGAATAAAAATAGACAAATCAGTCCCTCACCTTTTCAAAAATTGGACAAAATGGTCCCTGACGAACAAAAACAAACAAATCAGTCCCTTACCTTTTCAAAAATTAGACAAAATAGTCCTCCCATCAAAATTTTCTATTAATGATTTGTTAAATGGATGATATATCACTCTTAATTATTCTTATTAAACTAAATTATATGTCATACATTTTCTCACAAATCTTCATTTTCATGTTGATGGAAGGACCATTTTGTCCCGTTTTTGAAAAGGTGAGGGACTGATTTGTCTGTTTTTATTCGTCAGGGATCATTTTGTCCGATTTTTTAAAAAGTGAGGGACTGATTTGTCTATTTTTATTCCTCAAAGACCATTTTGTCCGATTTAAAAATCCTTAGGGACTATTTTGGGAGTTTACTCTTTCTTTTGTGTTAATTAGTTGTGGGCCCAAGCACCGGTCTCCATTTTTGTGCCAAAATTCTTATGTTGTCAGCCACGATTTGTGTCCCACGTGTCCTTCTCCAACAAGCACTATCTCCTCACCAAACACTAAATGGATCGTTTTTCACCCTCCCTTATTGGCCTTTGTCTTTTTTTTTTTGATATAATTTATTAGCCTTTGTTTGTTTATGGAGATAATGAGTTTCATGAGTTTGCATTCTCCTGAACATTTTGAACTTCGGATCAAATGAGAAATCACATTATAAAGTACATTCAAAATACATCAACTTCAAGCTATTTTATATAGCCCTAAAAGTTAAGTCCGTTTAATTTGAGTTCTTAATTTTTAATTTTTTAAATTTTATAAAGAAAATATTAAAAATTAAAAATTTTAATTTTTAGATTTTATTTTTAATTTTTAACTTTTTCTTTATAAAATCCTAAAAACTGAAAATGAAAACTCAAAACTAAAATTAAACACACTCTTAGTTATCCGAATTCGTTATTTTCTTCAATTTTACTTTGTTTTATTGATTATTTGATGTAATTATTGATTATGTAATCTAAATTTCGCATGAAAAGTTTGACTACTCACTTAATTACAAGACTAACAACGTATGCGCGTAAATTATCATTTAATTCAGCCACTGTTCTCACAATTTTATTCTTTTCTTGTGTTACCAGATAACAACATAAGATTTAAGTTTCGTTTATGGCACAAAAAAAGACTAATACTAAAAGTACTTTTGTTTTATAATAGATCGATTGGAGTCAGATCTAATTACTAGATCGCTAATTATTATTGTCACGTTGACGTCTTTTATAAATCTTAAAGTAGCTGTTAGTGCGAAAATTTAATCTATCTTTTGGGCTTCGAAGCCCCGTTTGTTAACCCAAAAAAAAAAATAATAATCCATCTAATTTGAGTATATAGCTACCAACTTCATCAAATTTTACCAAGTAATACGACCGGTATAAAAATAATAATAAGACACTCTTTTTCTTTTTCCGAAAAAAGTAAAGTTTTGATTTTAAGGTGTTTAAAGAATTTTATTTTTATAATGAATCGTAAAATTAACAAATCCGATTGAAAAAGAAATCCAATCTAATGTATATATATATATATATACATAAAAAAATTCCGATTAAAATAAAAACACCCGTGCCTAGTTCACGTCTGAAAAAGGAAGGACGGCGTGGTCGTGGAGATGGGGGAGGAGGAGGAGAAGGTGAAGAAGGAAGCGTTGCAGATTATTGCAAGTTTCCAGAAGCTTCCTCGTCTCGTCGTCTTCGATCTCGATTACACACTTTGGCCTTTCTACTGGTATCTACGCACTACATCATTATCCTATTCCTATCCATGCTTCTTCTTCATTTGTTTATTTCTTTTTCATTTTGTTTCCACCCACATAAACTTCCCCTTAAATTTCTTCACTTTTGTTTTCCCACAAGCATTCTGTCCATGAATAACCTGGAAAGTCTTTTCTTCTTCTTCAAGTACTTGTGCAAATTGATATGGGTGGTGTGAACAGCTTAGGGACACTTTATTTTGCTTGTATTTTATATGATATGATAATGATAATATTAAACCTGTTCCGAGATACAAGCTTGAATTGATTGTTTGAAGACTTTGTTGTAGTGTATGGTCTGTTGATGTGTTCAAATCGTTGCTTGTTCCATTCCATTGCTTGCAGTGGAGTTGTTATCATTCTGATGTATGCTGTTACATCTGGTAAACTGATTTTTCTACTGATATTATTGGTGATTTTTGTGTGTGCTTCCCCCTTCCCTTATCTCAGTACTATTATTGTCTGTATCATACAATACTTGGAATTTATGAATTCAAATGGGATCAAATGAGTGTCAACGACTCCAGGTCCTAGATATTCATGGATTTTAGGAGATTCTATGTTAATGCTTTCTTAAAAGCTGTTGTTGGTATAAAGCTTGAAGATAACACGCGAAAACTGTTCTGTTTTGTTAATTGGATAGAACTTCCTTTGGTCGTAGTTGTAGGCTTGTTGTGTGGGTTACGACAGGTTTTAATTGGCTACACCGGTGTTTTCCTCTTTCTGGTGGAAATGCAAATTTTACTGATCCAATCTGGTTTGGGGAGTTCTATCAATCACTTAAATTATTTGTTTGATTATTTGTTTGTTGTCTAAAATCATTTGCTTTGCCTATCTTAAAGAAGCAATATCATTTAAAATATATTAACACTTGTGAATGTGATCCAATAAATACGAACTATAGCTAGAATTTTTTTTAGATTATAATCTTCTTTTTCCTTGATTTTATAGTTGTCTCAATAGGTATTAACAATTGGTACTTGGCCGCCTGGTATTTTGGCAGTGAATGTTATTATGAAGATGACATGCCTTATTTGTTTCCACAAGCTAGAGGCATACTATATGCTCTTAAGGAGAAGGGAATGGATATGGCAATTGCTTCTAGATCTCCAACTCCAAATATAGCAAAAGCATTTCTTAATAAGTTGGGGATTCAGTCCATGTTTGTGGCACAGGTGAGCTGCTAATTAAGTTGCTCTTTGTCCTTTCTCTCTCTCTTAATATGAATACTACTGGATATGATGTTCTCTTCCTTTGTCTCAATTTGTTGTGTATTTATTTATTTTACCATTTTAGGTTATTATTTTTTAGATGCTTCACTATCTGGTTTTTGCAGGAAATATTTTCCAGTTGGACTCATAAAACAGATCATTTCCACAGAATCCATAGGAAAACCGGGATTCCTTACAGTTCAATGCTATTCTTTGATGACGAGGATAGAAACATCGATGCGGTAGAGTTGTCTTTCTTCCTTTTTTTCTTTTTCCATTTGTTTATATTTTAAGAAACATCTCTATAATATATTCATTTGGAATTCAAGGAACTTGATATTCTCTAAAGGGAAAGGCTTGATTTATGAATTTTCTTTTCTTTTCTTTTGTTTTATCATTCCACTGTACATGCAGGTCTCCAGAATGGGTGTGACAAGCATTCTGGTTGACAATGGAGTGAACCTGGCAGCTTTGACGAAAGGATTATCAGAGTTTTCTGAGAATTCAGGCTCGTCAAGCAGCAACTAATATATTTAAGTTAGCATCATAATATAACGGATGGTTCTCAGTGGGAATTGCGAAACAAGGTTGATTAACTCATAGGGCCTATATTGTAAACATCTGACAACACTTAAAATTGATTCAATATGGACTAATACATTTGCAATTTTTGAATGTGGCCCCTTTCGATAACAGTTAATGTACGAATATCCTACGTTGCCAATTACTTTGATAGACAATAGCTAATGAACAATCTTTGTTTTTTTGTTTGTTAAGTTATTCTTGTTCAGGGTTATGGTGCAAATTTCTTAAAAGTACATATATGCATTGACTAATCTACAGGCATTATGAACTAAGCAACTAAATACATTGCCACTTCAAGCATATAATTAACAGAAGATACGCTATTAGCCTATAACTCGAGCTCCTTGGACTGAAAAGTAGGCATTACTTGCATTTCATAACACTTGACTTGTGTTGGATATCTGGATCACTTTGAGAAAGAAACAAAAAAAATAGTTATGGTGCATACATGTCAAAAGGTCTGGACTCCTTAGATTTTGATGCAGTGCAAAGTACAGCAATGTAAGATAGTAAAAGAAATTACGTTTAAGATAAAGGAAATTTTAGAAGACATTTACTTGAAATCAACATCAAAATTTGCAAAGATGTCTTTGAAACTGTAAAATGATACTATCAAGAACAGAAATATGATATTCTGTGCATAAAAGTTAGTATATAGTCTGCCTATGGAAGATCACTCGTGAAAGGTTAAAAAATTAACTTATAAAAAGAATATATGAAAGAATTGCATTGAAAACCAACAAATAAGAATACACAACGTAAAACAAGCAAATTCCATATACAATCTAAATACACTTTCATGCGTCAAACCGCATGACATTCATTATCCCTATTGCAACTAGCTGTCGAGTTCCTTAAATGGCGACCTTATATCAGAAATGGTTTCAGGTTTCTTTATTCCTGTTGAAGAATGCATTATCGTATTCTCTTTTGCATGAAATCTATCTTCCTCTTTCAAATTCGTTCCGGCACTATCATTCTCAAAAGACTGCACTATGCTTCTCCACATATCCATTAGTTGAGTGTCCGTAGTAGTGCACTCAGACATTTTGTCACCCAATCCCATAACAAAAGCCAACAATTTTTCCCTTTCTGATGACAATCTTGTGGCCTTTTCAACCAAGTTTCTATTCTCCATCTGGAGTTCTTGAAACGTAACATCTGAGCCTCCGAGATTATTCTCCGTTTGATCAGTCAACTCCTTTATTTTTACCTGTTTTGCATTCATTTCTGCTTTGATATCCAATACAAGCTGTTTTGATTGGCTCCAGTTTCTCTCCTGCAACTTTAATTTCTGCTCTATATCACGGATATCATCCTCAAGTTCCATTATAATCAACTTCTTCTCTTCAATTCCAAGTGCAGCTAGAATCTCAGCAGCTGCGATCTCATCACAAGCTTCTTGGAGCCGGTTAATTTCGGCCTGTTTCTCAACAAGCTGCGAAGAGAAAGATGTAAAGGAGTTAGTGAACTGCCCTTCCACTGAACTCACCTGCTGCATGAGTTCATCTATTCTATCATTTTTCACCTTTACATCAGGATTCTCTTTCTCAAGATCATTGGTTCTTTCCATGCTGCTTTTTGCAATCACAGGGCTACCAAGTTCTCTTCTCAAGAATTCTTGTTCCACCAAAACAATCTCTTTGTGGAGCTCCCCTAGAACCTTGTCTTTCTCGTCTATGATTTGCAGATATCTAACTTCACCAGTCTCAGAGGGCACAGTTGTTTTCCCCCCTACTGGAAAAGAAGCTTCTGTCTTCCTTACTTTCGGTTGCTGTTTCAAACGGACAACTTGTTGCTGTAGATAATCTATGCTACCCTCTTTCTCTTCGATCTCTTGCTTGAGGCTTTCAGTAAATTTTACTTGTGCAAGGAGTGAATTTTCCAGCTGTTTACGAAGTGTGAGATTGTTTTCGAGATCAGTCTTGAAACGTTCAACTAATGCCTTCCATATTTGCAATTCAAACTCCATTTCACCTATTTCACATATTCTCCCATCCAATTCATTGTTTGCCTTGTCCCAAGCATCATAAGCTTCCTTGAGTTGTTCTTTTGAATCAATTTCCATCTGCAAAACCTTTTCTTTGCGGAACCAATCAGTTGTTTCTTCTGGCATTTCCTTGACAATTTCATTTGGCAGTGAATGCTGTAGTTCCATGGTGGGTGCATAGGAACCAACCTGTCTTGTGAAACACACTGCTTTGTCACATTGTTCATTGATGTCTTTCTGGGAACTGATCAAAGCAGCATCTTTCATCTCCAACTGCTTTATCGATTGATGAAACTTCTCTTCGCTCCCTTTATTGATTAGATCCATCTCATCATCATCAGTGAAAAGTGTCAATTGAGCCTCAGAAATTCCTTGTTTCAGCACTAGCAGTATTACAGACAGCTCCTCATTCAGCAGCATCAACTCAGCAGTTAAAGAATGAGAACCTTCCAACTCCATCTTGAGATCTTCTACTGCTGCAGTTTTAGTTTCCAACTCAGACTGAAAGCTATCGGTGGCTCTTGTCAATTGTTCTAGCTCAAAGCTCCATTCAGCTTGTCTAGCCCTGAAATTTGAGACACACTCTTTATGAATGTGTTCCAAATTTCTGAGCTCAGATCGCAGCTTTGACAGAGCATATGAAGCTCCTGGTTCTTGAAATTGAGCTTCCTGAAGTTCCTTGAAGGACTTCCGTAACTTGTGGTTTTCTTGCTCTAGCTTCTCAATTATATATTTTGATTCTTTAGAATATGCCTCCTTTGCTTTAGGTGGGTATTTAAGATCTCCAATCTCTTTGTCCCGGTGACAGTTTAAACTGTCAAGCTGTAACCTCACATCCTGGTACTCACTGCTAACATTATCAAATCGTTCCTTAAAATCTGAGACTTTAACTTCCAGATGCTTTCTCTGGCTTTCTTCAGCAGCAAGGGCTTGGTTGCATATCTTTAACTGATGTTGTATATCCTCTGATATTCTGATCTGAGAGTCTAACTTGTTCTGAAGCGAAGAAATCTCATCAAGATATGTAGATTTTTCCAACTCCCACTCATTCTTAGTTGACTTGAACTGGTCTCGTAGTTTTTCATGTGCCTCCTCTAGATGCTTAAACTGTTCCTTCTTCCAATTTAATAGTTCTTCGACCATCATGTTTTCCTCCTCTAACTTCTGGAACGTGCCATCTCTTTCTCCAAGTTCTTTGGATGCATTTATGTTTTTCTCTATCTCGAGACACTTCTTGTTTGAAACCTCAAGGTACCCTCTCATTTGTTCTATCTCTTGTCTGTACGCATTTAGCTGTTGTTCTTGGTTCTCCACTTTCTCATTTGCCTCCTCTAACGCCAATGCCAACTCTCTTTTCTCATCTTCCCAAATTTTAAACTTGTCATCGCAATCGGCTTGAAGTTTATCATTTGCAGCATTGAGATGTTTGATGATGGACTCCTTATTATTCCAATTCCCCTCAAGATCTTCACACATCTGCTTTGAATCCTTGATTTCAACTTCCTTTAGGAGCAGTTCTTGATCCAGGTTCTCAACTTTGAACTTTGCTTCCTGTAACTCATTGACCTTTGGATCATGGGATTTCTTCAGGTTCTCAAGTGAATCTGTCTTGCCTCTTAGTTCTTCCTTGAGTTTCTCTACTTCAGCCTTAGCTTCATCCAGCTCTTCATAAACCTTATCCATTGCCTTTTTATTTACATATATGACACTCAAAAGGCCTGTCTACCAGCCATCTAAACAAAGAAAAAAAGAAGAAGGAGAGTTATATAACCCCAGACCAAAACCAAGAGAAGAAGAGACAAAACAGAAAAGCATTGCAGTTTGTAGATAGAGACCTTGGAGTAGGAAGACAATATTGGCATTTCAGTTGACTTAGGTTACTTCTTTCTTTAAATCTCATGAGTGCCAAAATGTTAAGGTCATGAAACATAATTTGATCTGAGTTTGGGGAATATATTACTCAGATTTCGTCGTTTGAGAGTACTCCCCAGGAAAGAAAACTATATATGATCATTCAGGGAACTCAAAACACGTACATTTTCAGTTCATTAAAAGACACCCCATGAGATTGTTTTGATCTCTAAAAGCCTTGAAAAACTGAGAGCCTCTAAATTGTTGATGCCACGCATGTTGCTTGGTATACGCTTAAGCATATGAAATATGGAACATGTTAAAGAAGGTGCAGAATTATCATATCAGCAAGGTTATATGCTACCTGTTATAAGAAGCCAATACATTGTCAGACCTAAGTTTCACGATCAATTGATTCAGCCTTAATATATTGGTACGCTACATGCCCTCATTCTCTCTTCGTTTGATTTGTCTCAATTCATCTGTTAGATGACATAACATACATGACACCCTCTTAAAACTAAACATTACAGAAGAGATTAAATTTTACGTATCAATTGAACAACCATATTCATATATTTTCAACATGTGATACGCCATGCAACCACATGTTCAACATTAAACAATGCTGACAATACAATACCATATAACAAAATATAGCATGGTGAAAAGAAAGATTAAAAGTGTTGAACAAAAGAAGTTTGCAGAGCAACCAAAAAAAGAAAAAAGAGAAACAAGTGGAACCCAGAAACTGACCTGAGTTGGAGGAGCAAGGTGTAGGGTGCAATGCAGAATCGGAGAATGAGAGAAATATGGTGGTGGTGGTGGTAGTACGGTGGGTGTTTGTAAACTGCATATTTCGTAATAGGACAACCAATAATAGAATCTTAAGATCCTGGGCTAACTGCTCTCCTAATCACAAAACTCAAAAAGTTGGTTTATTATTTTTATCTTCTTTTTTTTTTTCAAAAATGATGAAAAGCTAGCCGTCGGATATGCTTAGGGTAAGTTCTTTATTCTTTGTTCGGAGCTTGTGTTTCAGGGCCCAACGCATTCATTTGTTGCATAACTGACTCAAACGTGTCCCAAAAACTGTTCACCTGTGGCCTTTGCCGTGTGTCCAGGAATTGCCGAATTGGAAATTTTTTTGGTGAAGATCATAATAAAATGAAGATATAGGGGATGATGGGAGAGTTCATTGGATTTAATGTACCTATATAACATCTGGGGTATGGTTGGTTTAAAAGTAAAAATGGAAGTAAATATTTCATAACTAAAGTTCATATGTAATTTTATACATAAATCTCATATATGAAAATTTACCCCTATTTTTATCCAATAACTAAACATATCTCTAGAGTAAAATCCTAATTTCATAGTGCAACATCAATTTCTTCCTGACAAAAATTTGTGATATTATTGTTGTTTTCCTCAAAATATTAGTTTTTATTTCATATTAGTCCAAATCTTAGTATTTGTGAAGAAACCACTAATTGATATATGATATATTAGGTTATGTGATGATATGTTATGTTAATGTGACACATTGTCCACCAATTTGGGGTAAGTTTGGTCATAAAAAAGATGTAGAACATCAATTTTAGTCCTCAAAAAAAATAAATATTAATCTTTCCATGACTAAATTAATATCTTGAAACTCTTTTTAAGATCAACATAAAGTTTATATAAGTAGATAATATGTCATATCGTCACATGTCATAAAATATCATATATCAGTTGACATTTTCTTCACACTTAGGTTTAGGTTATTATTTAGATTAATATAAAATGAAACTTAATCTCATAGTTTTTAAGAAACAAGTCGATATCCCATCAATTATTCGAGTAACAATATGAAATTTCACTCTTCACATCTTCTTGGTTTTAGATGAGACTAGAGTTAGGAACGACTTTTATCCAAAAAAAAGAGTTAGAAACGACAAGAGATTGATGATGCCTCGGACATATACAGAAAAACCATGCGTTAGCCGTCTAGTCTCTAGAACATAGTTCTTCATTCCACAAGTTTCTACACCACTTTTCGGCCAAATGTGTATAGTACATATAATATTACTTTGAAGTGCATGTGAGCCATTCACTCGCTAAACGAAAGGTGTAATGAAACGTGACTACCCGAGCACTGGACGCCACACACACGAGAGATTTTTGAGACTAAATACTGCCTCTTCGGACTCCCTTTTGGCTCCATTCACCCCTCATTCCTACTGTAGCCTGCAGGCGTGCCCTTCCACTTTGTCAATTTATCATCAATCATAGGCCTTCTTTTTTCTGCTTTTTCTTTAGGTTAATTAATGGATTGGCACTGTTATTATTGTGTCCGTGTCATTTAGTGAAGATCCACCATATCTATATCATACGGCTGCCCTTCCCTCTACAAGACAAGAGCTAGCTAGTTGGTTTCGACTGATCAATTTAGTATATAATCGGAAATTGAAATGGGAAGAATGGCTCAGCTTTTCCTAATTAATTTGTTTATTCAACTACTAGTGCCGTGTATACAACTAGTAGTTGACAACTAGCTAGTGTCATGTATAAAGAAGTTGTATTAGTTCATGTTTGTTTCCTCCATGAAAGGCTTCAAACGCAAGTTTGACCGAAGTATGAAAATTTTACTTTCTACTGCTAATAAAGTACATTGGGAGGTGCAATTTATCATTCTCAAATGAACAAAAATGCTATCCAGAAGGGAGGATTAAGAGTTGAATATATTTAGCTGCTAGCATATGTGGCTTCTCTTATAGAAAGCTTCAACCTAAATAGTTAATAAAAGGTTTCTCTCTTATATTTTTGTTCAAATTATAGTTCAAAAGAGTTATAAATGAAAATTTAAATGTGTGCTGTAAATGTAGCATGTTTGATTAGTTTTGAAAACTTCAACATTAAAATTTGGATGGGTTGAAAAAAAAAAAAACAAATATTAGTCTAAATCATGATTGTAGGTTTTTTAACAGCTACATCAAGGTGGCTATTACATCGTCCGCATGTGTTTCGCCTCATGAGATGGGTTTTTTAAATTTACTATCGAATTATTAAGTTACCGCTTTTTTTCACTTTCAATTTTTCTCTTTAGCCACTCTTCCACCACCAACTATCTCCTCCACCAATCACCAGTAACAGTTGCTCAGCTATAGTGGCTTGAGTCATTTTAGCTTATTTCTTTTAACAGCATCATTTACTTCTAATCTTCCCTTATCTTGTGGCACAATTTCAACCACACATACATTATACATGTGAAATGATAAATAACTTCTTTTAGTTCCTTCTTCCATGGCCCCCTTCATTCCCATGGCACCCTCCACCACTCCACTATGTATCTGCTAGTGAATCGTTGAAATGATAAATTGAAGATACGCGAACCTGTTGTCTGTGCCTTGCAAACAAAAATCTTCAACACCAATTATTTATTTGGAAAAAAAAAAGAAATAGAAGGAATCCATCAAATTAAAATGAGACTAACACAGCGATCAAATTGCAACTTTGGTTCAAATAAATGATGAAGTCTCCCCATAACTTTAATAGCAGAACTGTTTTCTTTTTTATAAGGGTGATTTCGTAACTTCCAAAATATATTTTATTATCTATTAGATATATCATTTTTATCTTCAATTATCCTAAACCATTGATCCAGATTTTTTGAAATCTAATAGTGAAAGAGGTCAAACCATGAGATGGTCCAAAAGATAGGTTAGACCATTTTATTCGTCACCTTGCACCAAATACATTATAGACAATGTTACCAAAATAGATTGCTAAGGGCTTATTTGGTTTGTTATTTCAGTTTTTAGTTTTCAATTTCCAGTTTTCAGTTTTCAGTTTTTGTAAAGGAAAAATTGAAAAAAACTGAAAACTGAAAACAACAAATCAAATAAGCCCGTAAAAGCTGAAAGACTAGGGTCTCTTTTTCAATGCAAATTGCAAGCATCGAGAGAGGAAAACATCATCAAGCACCGCATTCAGTGCTCGGGCCTTTTGGCTTTCAAGGAAAGAACAAAAAGAATCATCATCATGATGCACATGAGGTTAAAAAAATATTCAATGTATTCTTTAAACAACCATAATACGCTAAACGAAATAGCCAAGTGGTAATGTAGGCTATAGCATATAAGATTCGGCCAAGCTATACATGATGAAGACATTAGCCATGGTGCACAAAGGAGCAAGCAATATTTTGTTTTGTTTAATAAACAATCTAAAAATGCGTTGGTGAATTGATTAATTGTTTAGTAGATCAAAGATAAAATTATGAGTTTATCCCACTAATTAATGATCTTATTAGTGAACACGACAGGATTCTCAAATCAAACATAATTCGATCCTCTTCTCTAATTGGGTGGCCTTGTCTTGATGCTTAATTTTGTATTCTAGAAATTTCAGCTAATGCATAGGGAGGTACTCCACTAGACTATAACATATGACTCTTTGGTGGTCTATAATTTATGCAAATTCTCAAGATCTTTTCTCTGACAAATATAACGCTAACAACACCAAAGGAAACTATAGAGGATAAAAATATGAAAAATAAATAAATAAGTAACCCTTTGCTGAAGTATCAAGAAAACCGTTGAAAATAAAAATCTATTGTTTTGTCGTTTTTGGTGCCAAGCTAAGGCACATGGAGTGCCCAAGTGGGGAAGGTAAAGGGTTTTCATCTGCAAGCTAACTAACAAGAAGTCAGGATGGGTCAAGGACAGGTGGGTGGATGTGCCCCACAACCCTCTTTTGTTTTGACACAACGCAAGTGGCCACAATTTGATTTTAACAATTGCACTTTGCGGCCAAATTGATTTCCTCAATTCATGTAAGCCTATGTTGGTTCTACATTGTGCGGAGACTGCAATGTCAACAGTTGGAATTTGTGGCCATGTGGGTTCTTTTTTCCCATTAACCAATTAAAGTACAGCACCTCAAAGGAAAGAAACAAAATTGAATAAAAAACGGTGGTTGAGTATTCTAGTCTTGTAAAAGCCACTTTACACCGAAATGTAAATTTCAACAAAATAACGCTTTAAGATAGATACTGTGAAAATACACAATATGAGTCGTTGAGCAAAAAGGACAAGATCAATAGATGGAAAGGCACACAATCAATTTCATAATTGAGGAGGGGTATCTGTCTATTGGAAATAACTAGACCATAAAGAGAGGTGCTTCTTTAAAGATAAGCCATTTTAATTAGAATTTCAAATGCTCTAACCATTAACAATTCTACGCGGTTTGATTAGTGGAAATATGAGTAAGAGAACATGATTGATTTGAAATTGAATGATGATCTCCTTTTTTGTCAATGAAAATGGGAAATATATAAACCCCTTTAGTCTTCTATTGCGAAAAGGTTAATTCTTCCTTTCCCCAAAGAGTGGTTGTCATGATTAAGCTCTTTTGATAGCATTTTTCTTCTCCTTTTTCGTTCACCCCCTTAATGATAGATGCTATACAGTGTATGCATTATTCTACAGTTTTTTCACCCCTGGTCCCATGTCAATCTTTGATCATTTTTTGAACTTGTTTGTGAGGTTGGATATGACCTTAAAAATAGAATGGAAATATTCTGTTCTCAAATTGTTCTTTTTTTTATCCTTCAATTATTTATTGACATGTATAAAATATGTATTGTATATTTGATAATTTATAATTTTTTAAATTTATTTTATTTTTATCTTTTCATGCAATAATAAATCATTAAAAAGAACAAAAAAAAAAATGAGATACATGTTGAGGATTAAAGATTTTCATCCTAAAAATTAGCTAAGTAAGCCAATTAGATCCTTAGATTCTTCGTGCATGTACTCAAAGGCTTTGTCAATGATTTCCGCAATAGAATTTTATTATTATAGTGCTAAAGCAAACTGACATTCTCCATTCTCCAATGAAAAAAATTGAAAAAAGGAAATTTCCCCAGTAAGGGCTTTATCTAATTTAAACCTCGATTATTTTAATGTTTTGTTCAATTTTCCATTTTCTTTTCAGCTTTCTATTTGAATATTTGAGCAATAGATATACAACCACGCATATTACTATTTTTTTTAATCTTTAATTTTCAAGATATTTCTGTCCTAGACACAGTTTTTAAAAATAACATCAATTTCATTTTTAAAAAAGATGTTGATTTTATTGGAAGTTAACAACAAAAATAATATAAAAAGTTTTTTTTGTAGAGGTAATGGCATATCGATTGAACCATTTTTGTTCCCATCATATATAGAAGTCAAGATTTTGACCTAATGTTTTTAGCAATTGAGTAAACCCAAAAATGGGTCTCTGACAATTTCAGCGTCAAACAAAGTAGTTCATAATAATTGAAAATTACCTAATTCGTCCTTGATAATGTCAATTTTCAAACACCAAACAATCCATAATGTGTAACGGAATTGAAGATGTGGCATGTTAATAAATATTTAAAACCCCCCGAATTAGTCCTTGCCCCTACCCTACCCCAATCCACCCTGCCATACTCTCTCATCCTCACTGCCTCCACCTTTACTTTCACTACCCCACCTGCTCCACCTCTTCCTCACTTGCCTCAAGCCACCTCACCTCTTCTTCCTCCTTAACCCCATCATCCTCACCATCGTTGCCTCCTCCCAATTCCACCACCTAACTTCAAGTCCTCCTCAGCCACTTCCTCCTCCTAATTACGTCATCAAGCATGCATTGCCATTACCCATACAAGAGGATCCAACAGTTCTCATGGCACGTTAAGTCTGTGGTGGTGAACGGCATGACCATAACAAAGGAAGATGGAATGGCATTGCTGAAGATAAGTCCACTGGTGAGGCCGACACTAGAGGAGGTATGGAAAGCTATAAACAAAGGATTAAGGGATCAGAGATAGTGAAAGAGTGGAAGAGAAAAAGAAAAGTCTGATGGTGTTCGCAACTACTATGACTTTGAGGAAAGAGCCTGCAATGCCTCAAGTCAATGTGTCCTTGGTTAAGCCTCACGCAAACTTTAGATACCCCGAAAACCTCTAGACCCCGGAAAATCACCGGTTGTTTAAGTCTACATTTTTATACTGAACAGACTAGTTGCAGAGAGCAGGTGAGCTAGGCAAGCTAACTGCAGAGAGCAAGTGGGTTAGTAGGTTCATTGCACTAAGCCTGCTTCGCTGCATTGAGGACTCCCGACACTGACAGACGTCAAGAACAACATAGTTTCACTAAAACACTCATTCTCCCTATATATACCCCTTCCCACACATTTTTACCCCAAAACTCCAAACCGTGACCCTTCCAAACTTTTCTCCCACCCTTTCATTCTCTTTTTCCTCTAATCCTACCTCTTCCAAGCTTCAAGGTAAGGATTATTCATGATTTATGTTGGGTTTCCTTTCCTTTCCTCCATGTTTATATGTTACGGTATTTATATTCTTAGTTGTTGTCAAGTTTGGATAAAGATGGAGGCTGTCGCTTACTTCCTCAAATTATAAAATTAATTTAATGCTAAATTGTACAAAATATGTAGCAAATGGCACAACCTAGGTCGTCGCTCAAAGAGGCTTTATCACTTAGATGGGAAAAATTAGGGGTTTTAAGAATTAAAGGAAAGAAATTAAATTTAGATGATAATAGTAATAGTGAAGAAGGCACTAGTGTAAGGTATTCATAGGATTGAAATTAATTATTATTGACCAAATATTGAACCCATTAGTGACTATTAGTAATTAATTACTGACAATTCTACTAGTGATCAATTGATCCCTAGAATTTGACTAATGTAAATAACCAATAAATGATATCTCAATTTATTTAGAAATTATAATGATTTAAGTTACCAATTACTATAGCCTAACTGCCAATTGGAAGGTTAATTCTAATATTTTCCCTCAAACATAAACCAATAGATATATCAATTTATGTCCAAAGGATTTCTCCAAATGACAATCGCCAATTTAATTATTCCAATAAAAATTATAGCAATCACCATAATAATTATAAGAATAGAAACTGAAGAACATTGAGAAAACCAATGCATTCAATATAAATAAAGGGTCTCAAATGTCATCTCAATCTATTCGTAAATTCCTACACTAGTAAGAGAAATCTACTCCTCCATCCTTGGAGGATAACAATAATGAATCTAAAAGTGTACCTGGAAATAATATCAACAATCCTTGCTACAATCCACAAGGACAAAGCAATTCACCTATGAAATCCCTAAGAGGGAAAAGAATAGAGAGGAAGAAGAGAGAGCTATATAGAGAGAATAATAGCAACCTAAAATTTACAGGCTAAGCTAGGGTAAAATTCTGAGTTATTTCTATATATACTGCCATCTTAAATGGGTTAAAGTAGGGCTCAAAAACATATTGATAAGTTGTCAACTCACCACCACACGAGAGTTGCAGTGCTTTCCAAAACCTTAACTCGTGTTGTTTTGTTTCCTTTTTGCTCTAAGCTCTTTCCAAAGAGTCTCAACCTTGCCCTTGACATTTTATACTCAATTCAATCCTCCTGTGCACAAAAACTATGCTCAAAGAGACATGTTAAATGCAACAAGCTCTAATTCTATAATTATTCCAAAAATAAATCCAATAGTCAATGATTCTCTAAAAATTCACAATGAGGAACAAGGCAATAATCACTACTATTTCCATCAATAACTCATCAAAACTTATGCAAAAAGCTAAGATTTAGAAGCAAACTAAGTGGTATAAATGCCTCTTATTAGGTACTCTCTTAATGTTCATGGAGTTGTCCTACTAAGCTTATAATTTATTCATGTGTCTATATTGCTTTATGGCAGTTATTGGTGACATTCCAAACTTCCAAGGTCAAGTGAATAGTACCCATGCACTCTTGGCTCCAAATGGTTAGTGGGTTTGAACTCATGACCTTATTTTTAGTCATTATAAGTATGTTGTAAATATTATGATTGCTAAACAAAAAATTGGGAGCAAAAATATGCCATAAACATAATTTTACAAGTTAGGCCAAGTTTAGCAAAATTATGGTTTTGATTATAACATGAAAATTATATTTTAGAAAACCATGGGACCATACTTGATATAGTCTTTCTTAGAAAGTATTTATGTTCATGAAATTACAGTTTTGAAAATGATTATGTTTGTGCAATTACATATTTCAAATATGTTGTTTTGATGCCAATTTATGTTAATAGATAGAATACTAGAATTTTTATGTGTTTTAGAAACTTCATATTTCTAAATTAAATTTTCTGACAATTTTTAGAATAAGGAATTAGTGAAAGAAACAGAGTTGCAAGTTAACGATAGTAGAGAGATCGTTAACCTTGGTATATATGTTATCCATGAAGGACAGTCTCCCGATAATTCAGATTTTAGATGTGTCCGCGAGGGACTAACCTCATGTTTGTATAGTTGTTCGTGAAGGGCACAGTTCGCGAGGGACTAATATTATGCCCAAAAGATATTCAGTCCACAAGGGACTAATATCATCTAGCTAGATGACATGACATATTTTGTTTCTTTATTAATTGCTGTCGTTAATAGCAAAACAGTTTTAGCAAAAGATATATGATTTTTCTAATAGTAGAATATGTATGTATGTATGTGTGTGTGTGTATATATATATATATCAAAATGGTTTTCTATTTGCTACATGTATATTATGCATATGTATATCTTGTTAGTTGTCCCATGTGAGTGGTGGGTAATAATTTACTCACTGAATCCGGTGACTCACCCCTTTCCATTCCTCATTACAGTTATAGTTGCAGATCAGGTTATCGATCAGCCACCAGTTCTAGTAGACAACATTTGTTTCAGTGGTGAGCTTTACTTTGCAGTAAGGCTTAGTTTAGGGTTATGTTATATTAGAGTGCTTCAATAGTTGAGCCGACATGATCTGAACCATGCATTCTATTTTTAGATTATATATTTAATTTCATAATTTTGAACACCTTATATGTTTTGAGATTTCAAATATTGATTCAAAATCTAGATTGTGATTAAATTTATATAACAAGCCAGTGATATTTCACAATTCAATTTTCAAGTATTGAACCGTTTTATATTCACGACTATGTTTAGTGATGAATCGATTCATTTTAATATGTTTTGTTGAGGCATAAATTAAGTTGACATAATTGATTCAATGATCATGCATGTTGACGTGTTTCGGTTTTACAAATTTAATTATGGAAACTTCATAGAAAAGTTTATGATGATTTAAAATAAATTATGTTTTTAGGATATAAATCACATTAATCGTGAATTTAATAAGTCACACTACTCAAAAGGCTTTCGTGGGGACACTGTCTCTTACGTTCTGGTCACGTTCCCAAATCGTGTCATGATAGAGCCATGATAGAGTCAAGGGTTGATGATGATGGGTTGTGGTCTCTTTTTTTTTTTTTTAATTACTTTCTAGGTTTTATTGATTTTGGGGTTTGCTTGGTTAATGGGGATTTGGTGGTTGAAATTGTTTGTAATTTTGGGTTGGAGAGGGTGTGGATGGTGGTGGTTGTGATGAAGGCTGTGGATGGGGTTGTTACAAGTTGTAATTTGGGGTGCTGTGAGGTTTTCCAAAGATAAGTTGTAATGGATAGTTTAAGGGTGATTATGGTGAAAATGGTGATAAGGGACTGTGGCAGAAATTTTGGTGTAGTGTGGGTTAAAAGGTTGGTGGTGGTGGTGGTGGTGATGGTAGAGGTGCCGATGATGAAGAAGCTAAGGTGAAGGAGGAAGGTGATGAGAAGAGTTTTTTTTTTTTTTTTCCTTTTTTGGCTACTAACAACAAAATGACATCGCTTTGTTTAAGCATCACTTACTTCGTTAACTTTACTGTTTAAGGACCACTTGATATCCGAAAATTGACATTAACAGGGACCAAGAAGTCTGTAATTTTCAGTCATGAATCACTTTACTTGATGTTGAAATAATTAAAAACCAGCTAGGAGGTTTATTCATTATTTTTTCATCAATTTTTGCCATTATTGTTGTATGGGAAAGGCAACTCCTTGGAATTATATAATATTTTGTTTGTATTTTCATATTGCATATCTAGCACCACTGCACAAATTTGAGTTGGCTTAATATTTTCTGAAGCACAAATTAAAAACTAACCAAAATAAAAAATAAAAAAACTATTTTAACAACCGCGGAACTTCAAGATAGGTTTCAGCCGCTACTCCCTAAATAAATTCCATGATTTCACAGTCATTCACAACACAACCTCTGATTCAACAACTTAAACCTTTGATTACAAAAACAACCTAAACCGTTGATTACAAACATATCTGTTTCCATTACATACTCCGACCTCCTGTTCCGAAAACTTTCCCTGAATTTTCATCACTATGTTGAAATTATATTCGTCCACATAGAATGTGCAATTGGATTGTTAGTCATCAGCAATATAACGAATTAGTTTTTTTTTGTTTATGAAAACGAATTAGTTAATCTTAACATAGAATAACAGTACTTCGGGATGTAAAAATAAAAGTACGTTTAGATCATTTTGTTTTTACTTTCAGTTTATATATATTTCACTCTGTTTTTTAGTTTCAAAATTTTATAAAATAAGTAACACAAACAAGATATATTGTTATTAACATTTATTTTACCAAATAGAGGTGCGATATATTTTTTTTATAATTATTAATCATAAAAAAAACTAAACACGATTTAAAATTTTTAAAAGAACTACAAAATTTGTAGATTAGTGACAATATATTTATGGCAACTATATTGGATCTTGCGAAACAACACAAGTACGTGAACTCCGCTTATGCTATATTCAAACATCAATTCTTGCAACTCAATGATTTGATTGTCGTATCACCAAAGGGAATAACGTTGGCCAAACGGTAATGACGATTTTAACCTTGAAAAATTAGAGACCCAGAGTGGGGAAAA
This sequence comes from Dalbergia cultrata, assembly GCA_031216105.1. Lineage (NCBI taxonomy): Eukaryota > Viridiplantae > Streptophyta > Magnoliopsida > Fabales > Fabaceae > Dalbergia > Dalbergia cultrata. Next base: position 56,153 of record JAVHNL010000103.1, on the reverse strand, counting down.
GTCAATAGAAGGAGCTCGTTCTAAGAAATTTTATTGACAAAATATCTTTTAAATACTTTTTGGGCGCGTCAACACTTGTCATCCTTATGGCCATGCCATCTATTGGAGATTGCTTATCCTCATATTCTATATTCTTTGAGTGTTGGTTACTCCATGCATATGTACACCCACGACCCACCCTTCAGTTACCCCGTTGAAACATTGATTACTGCCTTTAATCATTTTCGTACAACTTTGGGGGACCAATTACCAGAGTGTTTTCGCCCCTTCTTAACCATGTAAATGATTTGTCTAATGCATGTACACCCAGCATTAAATTATATTTGTTTTGTAACTTTAATTCCCATTTGAAGGAACATTTAATCGGACGCCTGATTAATTAAAATCTTGAACTTTTAAATTAATTGTACTCGTAATCACACTAATTATAATTGTTTGTTTTAAGTATTATAATTGTTTATTTTAGGTTTATAAGGTGGTTGATTTTTACTATACCATTTCCTCTCCTTTTGGCTATATATCATTTTCTAATTGTAATAATTTCAAACAGAACAACTTTTAAAAAAAAATGGTAAAATGCGTGGTAGACGTTGATGTTATTAGCAACCGGCCAAACAGATTCCCGCTTGATGTAGAAGTCAGTTTGGAGAAGATAAACTTGAATTTCTTTCTCATTCATCTTTCCACAGTTTTTCTCTCCGATGAGAATGAGAATTCTGAATTTAGAATATCTTATTGTTGCTAATTTTCACAATAAAGATGGATAATTTTCCAACTTAATGACTGTAGTTGACAAATGGAAGAAAATAATAATAACGAAAAACATGACCCATTTAATAATTTAATCAAGCCATTATTCCCTCTGTCTCGGTGTTTTCCAAGCCCTTTAACAATTACTAACTGTAACATTAGTTATTATTAGGGTTTATTTAAACTAATCCCCTTAGAATATTGATTAAGGAAATAAGAGAGAAAAGTCTATCCTAAAAAAAGGAATATTTATATTTTTAATGTCTTGGACTCACCGCTAAATTTAAAATATACCATTTTAAGTATACACAGGGCATTAGTTAACAAAATTTTTATTATGAAACTAATTGAATATAGTTCGATACTATATCCATAGGCTCACATTACTTACACGTGTCAACAAGATGGACCGCACAGGCAACCCATGATTGATGATTGGGGCTGTGGTCCACCACGTGAGCAGATTTAACGGTTATTATCTCTGTCATCACAGCATGAACGTCCGAGATCTTCTCACACGCAAAGAATATAATAACCACAACAAACTACGACAGGCCCAAGGGTGCTTTCAAACCATCGAGGGTGCACGGTAAGACCCTTTCCGCAGCCCTACATCAGAAGAACCCGGTGCAATCTCAACCGTCCGATGAAAAAGGTCGCAAAAAACAGCTCTATAAATTGCGAAATTCAGACGAAGGCGAGTTTTCCCTTCAGTTGTGGATGGGTCTGCTTCAGTGCACCCAGAAACAGAAGCAGAAAGAGTAACACGATTTTTCATATATAGAGAGAGAGTGATAATTGGCGAGTTGGGGTTTCGAATTCGAGTCACTGAGTCATTGCATTGTCGCCGGAAAAAAAATTTCTTCTTTTTTGCTTTGATCATTTTCGTTCGTTTTGGTTTTTAGCCCTTTCGTTTGAGAGGATCGATAAAAAGGTTCGGTTTTTGGTTTTTTCCGGCGAGGAGTTTTGGGATGTTTCCAACTTTCCGGTGACTCTTTGATCGTGTTGAGTGTGGGTGAATTCCCCATTTTGACCCTAAAGAAGCAAAGGTCTTTACTCCGAAGTTTTTAACTTTGCTATCTTAGTATGCTTGATTCGGGTGTTTCTTCTGGACTTTGCATTACGAGCGTAACTGTGTCATTGTGGTGAATTTGTGATTCAGATTAGGGGTTAATTGTGGAATTTTTCTAATATTTGGGAATAATATAAATAGATCAAAAAATGTATTCTTTTGGAATTTGGATAATGAACGTTTTGTGCATTTCTAGGGAAGCGTTATGTGTTTGATGCAGTCTTTCTTTCTTTCTTTTTTTTTTTTTGGCAGTTGGTGAAGGTGGCTCAGTGAAATCATAAAAAAATCATTTCTTTTCTGACATTCCATTTTGGGAAATGGATAAGTTAATGTAGGCTAAGTTCTTCAACTTGCTTGAATTGGGTTTGATATTTGAGCGAGCCTTGACAAATTTACTGCTTCTGTTACATTCGTACTTTTGCCTTTATTCAACGCTTTTGGCTTTTGTCAGTTACTGATATTAATGGCTTTGCTGGGTTGAATTTATTTATGCCCCATTTTTTTTTTCATTATTTTGATCTTTTTTGTTGATGAAATGGATCATTTCCTAATATAGTGGTCACTGCAACAGGCAGGAACCACTGGCTATCCGCTCTCTCAATTTTTTGGCCTTCAAGTCTGTAGCTTTTCCCTCAATTCTTTCTCACAAATCTCTCTGGCTTCAGAAAGAGCTTCACTTCACTCTTTCTGTTACCCTTTAAAGCATTAAACACGCTATTGGGAAATTGCGAAGCATGGCTGTGTCTTTGACACGATTGTCATGGTGGTTGTGGGGTGGCAAGGAGAAAGAGCCTGTTTCCAATGGCTCTCCTCTGGTTCCATCTTCTGAATGGGGCTTCCCGTTGAAGGAAAGAGAGGCTGTGAACTTCCCTTTGGTTAAGGGACCAAAGATGGCTCCACCTCAAAGGAAGGTCAAGAGGAAATGGCGGAGCAGGGAGGAGAGGAGGATTGATACGGAGCATGATGTTGTGGTGGTACCATCTGATGGTGGTGGCTGCTTGTCTGGCTCTGAATCTGATGACTCAGACTGGTCCATTGGGTGGTTGGAGCCTCACGGCTCTGATTTTCAGAGTGATGATGATGATGAGTCGGATAATAGTTTTGCTGTGCTGGTTCCTTGCTATAGACATGGCTGCAAGGAGGTGGAGGGTTCAAACAATGAGCTTCTGAGTGCCATCAACAACCTCCCAAATGAGTTTTCTTCTGGTAAGATTTGAGTTTTGTTGTTCTCTTTCAAGCTCATAGCACTGCTTAACATTTTCTTGTTTTTGTAACTCGTTAGTTGATTGACTTCTTTGTGATGGTTTTTGGAGGACAATGAATATTTTTTTTGAGGTGATTTATATGTGTTATAAATTATGTTGGTCAAGCACAATATATGATTTATGATTTGGATTGATCATGCTGTTGATGAATAAGTATGTCATTTATTATCGTGGTTATTGTATTTGTGATTTTATTTTCCTGATGCTTGACAATCAGGTATACTGCTAAACAATTATAATTGCAATGGTGATTAGGGCTTTTGTCTTGCAGAATTGAAAGGAACAAGACAATATTCCCCTTTCCCCTAGAATTGTTGTCGGATGGATCCATCAATATTCTAGGAGGCTTTCTTCTGGTGTCTACATGCGTTTGTGTGAGCGCGCTCGTGTTTGTGTTTGTGTGCACGCACGCACCCATGCCTTGCGGGTGTATGTGTGCACATTCTTGTGCGTGCGTGTCTGCCTGCACATTCGGATGTGTCTGCGGGTTTTGGCTCCTCAATTTTGTGGCTGCTTTCCTGTTTGATTTGCAAGAGACTGAACTTGCCTTTCTGATCTGATTTTCTTTGTTTTCTTTGTTTGTGGCATCTTACTCTGTCACAGGAGCTTTCCTGGTTCTCCTGCCCTGTAGTCGTTTCTCGTAACCAATTCTTATTCTATAATAAAAGTCTTAGCTCAAATGTTTGTTGAGGCAATAAATCAATACCAAGCTGCTTTTATGATGGAGAAATTTTTTATGAACTGAAGTAACACCACAACCTGATCTAAGGTCATAAACTCCATACTATATAAGCCACATTCAAATGATTGCTGACTTTCTTTTTGTTATCCAAGGCCTAAATTCAATGTTAGTAGTTTAAAAAGAAATTGATTCCAATCTTGGCATATGATCCTAAATATCTTTAGCAGCTTCATTCTTTCCTCTTATTTTCAGCCTCTCTCTGATTTTTGGGTTGCTGACCCTGCTTGACTGTTAAGCACAATATCTTCTGGCTTATTGAGTAGGATCTGCAGATCATTAATTCGACCCTGTAACTTGTTTTGACAATAAATAGAAATAAAAGATCGGAGGATCCTATATGATTTTATGTTAAATCAGACATGTTAAGTAGGACAACATCACTCAGAATTGTTTCTTGTCTATGGAAAATGAGTCACCGTCTGCTAGATCTTTTTGTTTTGCTGTATGGTTTTGGACACATCTTAAAGCCTAGGAGATTTAGACCAAGTTGATTGTACTTGTAGCAATTGCATACTACAACCTGCAAGGCGGGTATTATTGTGCTTAAAATAACAACCTGCCATTTTCAATTGAGCTGTTAGTACAAAGCAAAATTAGGAAGGAGTGTCTTGTAATGCTGATGGCGACTCCTTTTGCTCTATACCTGTGTTGGAAATCAGTGGAGTGAAAGCATCCATTCATACTATTTTGTCTCATGATCTGTTGATGCATTTATATGAATATAGTATTAATTTAATTATGACAAGCTATCTGTATCTGCCATTTTAAGAAATGCATACTAACTGTTATTTATTAAACACTGTTTGAATATGCAGCTGGAAAGAATTACGTGGAAGGATGGCTGGCTTCTCTTCAGAATTTCAAAGCGTAGAAAGTTACTACTAAATCATGCTATGACTATGGACCTTTCTGACGAACTTTTAGAGGTAGAGAAGGCAAAATAATCCATGCCACCAATGTATTTTTGTACATAGACTCTTCTTCTCATCGTATATGCTAAAAAGCTTCAGTTGAAATGAAATCGGTCTGGAAAATGTTCTACGGCCAATCACTACTACAGTAAAAAGAATTTCAATCCGTGTGAATATGAGATTATAATGGATGGCAACCGAGTCATATTTTGAATGAGATGAGAATTTTTGCATTACCATTGAATGCAATCATAAAAATCAAGTATTTCTATATTGACATTATTTATTTATATTTTCATTAATCACCGTTAAGTTTACTTTCTCGTTAAGAAATAAAAATAATTAAATAATTACATTACTCTTGAGTAGAAAAGTGGATATATATTTGATTAAGATATTAAATGACTTAACTTATAGTGGAGAAAAATATGCATAAATGCAAAATTAGTGGATTAATTTAAATAATGGTTTTTAAACAACAGTCTAATTTTCTCATAACATGATATTGTCATGATTGTTAATCACGTGAGAGGACTGGATCAGAATGACTGTCGAATGTGGAAAATTGGAAATGGAACATGCATAGATAAAGCAATCCTTGCTAACTCAACTCTATCCACTTAGTCGTTAGTTCCTCATGAAGCTATTTTGCAGTGATTGTTTTTTCGTCCCTACCATTTCTTGACCTCTGAAGATCATATGCAAATGCGTTCATCAAAACTGGCATATAATGCGCTGGACCACCGACCACATGAAGGTTGCGGTGCAAAGTGCCAAAGATGAACCACATGCCAAGAAACGAATGCGTCATGAATGTTTTCCCCTCTCTCGGATCAGATATTGGCACTTTCTTCCTTTTGGAGCCTTTAGTCTTATTGGCTTTATTTGTGGCTGTGACCTTGGTGTTGACGAAAACAATTTTGTAAGCACAAATGACAAGCTTATTTTGGGGCACATTGGCTGGCCGAACGCATGAGACTCTCACTTAGTGAATTTTAGATAACCTAAAATAGAGGAGGGTTCTAACATGGGGAATGTGAAGTTAAGGAGTATGATGGGGAGGTTAGGATAGTGCAAATATAGAAGAGTAACAGGCATCACACTTGGCCCGCATGCTTCTCTTTTTTTCGCTTCAATACACCAGAACAAATCTTTAATCAGAAACGAAGAATTAAATCTTTTTTTGCCTGAAATTGGGTTGTCCTATTACAATTACAAAATCCAATTTCATATGCCTATTGAGACATAAAATTAAAGTCACTAGTGTGTCTTTCATGTCACTACGGATTTCAAATTTCTAACGTTGTTATTGTTTCCCATCTCATCTCTTTAAAGTTAATAGAGGAAAAATGTTAGAGTAGAGAAGACGCAACCACTTCCAACTATGATGTGTTTCAATAATATATATTTTAATATTAAAGACTATTTTACAATGATTTTTAAACCTTTACTAATGTTTTATCTTCTTTTCCTACTCTTATTTTTCATTGTTTACTTCTACTTACAATTGTTTGTAAAAAAAGCATAATATTTCATTCAATATCATATCAAACGCTATAAATTTTCAATTTTATCATACTATATACCATCTAGCCTTATCCTATTAGTCGTGCCAACTAGATTTTGATAGCAAAAGGTCTATTGACATTTTAATAATATACAAAGTGTTTCACATACCCCTTCACAATGTATTTTTTTTTCTTTTTTTGGGTTTTTGAGTGTATTTACCGCCTGTAGCTATGTCCAATCCATAGGATGTTCAGTTATATAATATACTACTATTATTCATACAATTTTAATCTTAAATTGCCAAAAAAAAAAAAACATCGTTATTACTTATTTACAAATTAAAATTAAATATTTTTATCTCAACGTGTTTTTCTTGTACTTATCTATACTATTATATTCGAACTATAACTACATCAAACTAACCAATCCACATGTTCCAAATTACTGTAGGTTCACATCCCCACTACCATTTTATTAAGCCCATTAACACTAATGGCAAAAGCTAAATATGGGTTACACACGTAATTCAAACTTTTCACTTCTTTCTATGATGGGTCATATGTGCAATTCCAAGGAATTTGGGTATTCCTTACATATACACGAATATTGGTAGAAGGAGGAAGGACAGTGGAGGTTCTTGCCCCATGTTAGGATGATCCTAAAATAGATCTACCATTTGCATATGGCTTGTTTGTTTTGGTGTCTATAAGCCATTCAAGATGCTAAAAGAAGAGATATATTTCTTGTTACTATGGTCAAATGGCCGTTCAGGCAGATGAAACAAATAAGCCAGTAGTAGGCTTATATCTAGAAGGGAAGAGATTAAAATGCAATATTTAAGCCTGTAACCTATGAGTCACAAGGTAGTAATATTGTTGTTTTTTTAGGACAACCTCTCATGAGATCTATTTGGAAATATACATGCATCTTGCGGTCAATTCGTCATTGCATGAAAATAAAAATAAATAGAGGAGTTGAGATTTCATAGAAGAAATATTTGTGTTGTACTCCATACCTTGTGCATGACGATATATTCTATGATAAGAAAATTTGGTTGTTTCTGCCTCTTACGCATTGTTTATTTTTATTTTATTCTTTTCATTTTTCTCTGTTTCTATGTAATTGCCTCTTTCGTACTGTCGTCATGAAGTTATAACAAAACATTGTACTTTGACCTCTAAGTTATAAGACGTTGTGAGAAGCCGGTTGTGCCATGGGAGGATTAAAAGGAAGTAACTAAAAAGACAGCAAACGGAAGATAATATCAATGAAAAAATTTATCATATTATTTTCTTCTTTGAATTCAAAGATGAAGGAAAATAAAGCTAAAAGAACATGTCGTTTACATTGAAGTATTTAACACAATGAAGTTATCTTCTTATCCAATTTAAGACAGAAAAAGACAAGAGTTCTATTTCTACCTGATGAAACCATGGGCTAATTTTCAGTTCTTTGTTGAGTTAATACTCACTTTAGTCCCTCACATTTTACGCATGAGTCAATTTAGTCCCTGACTTTTAAAATGAGTCAATTTGGTCCCTCACATTTGCAATTGTGAGTCACTTTAGTCCCTCTGTCATGTGGGATCACTTTTAAAATATGTTGACGGAAGGACGAAAATGACTCACAATTGCAAATGTGAGGGACCAAATTGACTCATTTTAAAAGTCAGGGACTAAATTGACTCACACATGAAATGTGAGGGACTAAATTGATCATTAATTCATTCTTTGTTATATAGATTGTAATATAAAAATATGGGCCAAATTAACAAAATATTGATAATTGATATCCTTTGATATCACTCATTTCCAGAATTTGTTGGGCTGTCGTTTTATTGTGAACCGTGGGAGACTAGGGGAGCGCATTATATAATTTTTTTTCAAGTAACGAATTTTTCCTAAACTAAAATAGCAGTCTTTCATAAATTTAATCTAACGATTACACTAAAACTTACAACGCGATAGACAAAAAAAAAAAAGAACGAAAATCATATTATCTTAAGCAATAAAAAAAGTTACAAATTTTAACATAAATCTTACACAAACCAACCTTTATAATTATGAATTATTTTTCTGGAAAAGGTTTTACATTAATTTTTCAAATTGACACGGATCGGATAGGGTCAAATAATGACTTAATATTAACAGTGTTGCAACTTGCAAGATAGGTGATGTTTCTCTTTCAAAAAGGATGATGATTTCTTCCCAAATATTCAATGCGGTTAGAAGAAATGAAGAATAGAATTGCTCAAAATAGTTATCGTTTACCAACTAGATAATAATAATAATATTAAAAATATCTTAAGATACAATATTCTATTTATAGTGACGCTGCTGGCCAAAGTCGTGAGCAGAACATGCCTCCCATGTTAACAGAAACACAAAATTTTCTATTTGGGGCGCTTCACTTTGATGCCTCCTCCCCTCTCATGCTTTGTAAAACTGAGTCAGCTTTTCGCCACAAAAGTCGGCCACCGCCACCACCTCACATTACGGCCTTTATAAGCATCTTTTTCGTACGATAAGAAAGTTGCTAAATAGAGTGTAACTTTTATCAAGAGGACGAAGTGATATTATTCATTTTGATATTGTGTTAGTTTATGATTACAAAATTAGAATAAATCTATAACTTCTTGTTAAATAGATTTGGATTGAAAGACATTAATTTTTATAGGATTTTGGTACCGAGTGAGCAGTTGTTAAGGTTTAAAAAATCGGAGGATTTAACGGTTTATATTGCATTTAATGTATTGAGAATTCAAAATCTTTGATATTCAAGTAATTTTTTTTTTAAATTAAACAAGTAAAAGCCTTTCACTTTTAAAACCTTAACAAGCAAAATCCATTTTTATATCGTTAGATGTTATATGTAATGCATAAGAGACACAATTCTCGTCATTTCCAGAAAATCAAAGGCGATTGTTTACATTTTTAAATTTCTTATCAACCAATTGGGAATGCTCTTTAATGTCATGCGTTAAAAATTGTGTTTATAATTTAGATGGAGATTCCAGTCAAAAGATTCATAACAAAAATAATATTGTAAACAATCAATAATTTGATGAACTACGATGAATATATTTTGAATGAAAAAAAAATCGAAACTAAAATAAATCTAGAATAAAAACATTAAGCCTAAAAGCATAAGTATATATATCATGATGACTAAATCAATGTATAGTCATAGTTAAATAATTAATTTGATTATTGTGATAAAAAACTTTGGTGATACCGAAAAGGCACAAACTACAAAGGTTTCCTTCACATATGATATGTTTCTTTCATATTTTTCTTCTGAAATATTTTCTTTCACAAATATGAAACTCAAAATCCAACCACAATAATAGGTAGTGTCCATATGTATAAATAAGAGGAAAAAAAAACTCATCACCTTTATAATTCTAATGACTCTGACAAAAGATTTTTCAAAAAATACAAAGTTAAAGAAAAACCGAAAGAGAGAGATGAAAGGTGGAGTTTTAAAGAAAAAGGGTAAGTGTTGAGTTCAGGTGGCAAAGCTGTACAGTGTGGCACGGGCACGTGGGTGATTGCTCGTGTCATGCATCATTTCTTTGTTAAGCGCTTTTTCAAAAGGAAGAAGATTCGGACACAAAATTCGTGCGAACTTTGCTCCCCTCCATCATCCCATAACTAGCACAACAACATCTTAGTTTCCAACGTTCTCTCTCCCTCTATGTTTCATTGATTTTTTTTTTTTCATTTTCATTTTTTCTCTTGTTATTATTGTTTTTCCTATTGTCTTCTCTTTGGTCCTGTTCTGTCTGTCATGCAGTCCATGTTCTCTCTTTCCCATGTTTAACAGATCGACAAGAGTACAAGGAGAGAAAAACACGGTTTGCATGGTTTTAGTTCCCACGTTGTTGGCATCGATCTTAATATCAAGCTAGGACCAACAAGGGAAAAAGGGTAACAAAGGAGGAGGAGAAGAAGGCAATATGCTGCAGAGAGCGGCAAGCAATGCATATTCATGGTGGTGGGCTAGCCACATCAGAACAAAGCAATCAAAATGGATGGAGCAGAACCTCCAAGGTGATCTTCATGTTCTTTTTCATGTTAAAATCACGTGTATCTCCTTTTTCTGGGTTGGACAAATGCCAGATTATGATACACATTAAAATGTGAACGTTTTGCTTTGCTTTCAATGTTAAATTATATAAGCTTTGGATGATCAAATTCATCATTGAATTAATCGTTCAAGTTATATTTGCCTGAAATGAATGTAAAGCGTTGCCTGAAAAAATCGTTCAAAGTTGGGCTTTAATTAATTCTTTCATATGATTTTGAATATGCTTCTCTCTCTGTGCCTGCCTCAACTTCCAAAACTAGGCCTCAGCTACTCAAAAGGTTTGCACTTTGTCAATTTCTAAATTTTAATGGAGCTCGTCGACGAAGTCTTCATATTTCCAAAATCCAATGTTGCAATTCACAGATCTTTTTTTTTTTTTTTTTCCAACTTGTGGGAGAGAATGACTACAATTCTTTTGTTTTTCCCATGTCTTTGACCTTTTACTTTCAAATTTTTCAAAGCTCATGATTCTGTAGAGTTTCACTTTTCTAAACACGGTACTGATTTGAGAAATCAGGCAAAGCTTGCACTTCATTGAAGCAATTGAAGTCAATTCCTATGATGTTAGGATTTTGGAGCAGATGCTCCCCATTATCCTATATGTTTACGTAATGATGGATTTTAGGATTTTGAACTCATTTTGCCTTTTGTTAATTAGAAACTGAAATCATCTAAGCAAAACTGCAGATATGGAGGAAAAGGTGCAAAACGTGCTGAGGCTCATAGAAGAAGATGGAGACTCCTTTGCCAAGAGAGCAGAAATGTATTACAAAAAGAGACCAGAGCTGATAAGCTTTGTCGAGGAATCATACAAGGCTTACCGCGCTTTGGCTGAACGATATGATCACATATCAACAGAGTTGCAAAATGCCAACAACACCATTGCTTCTGTCTTTCCAGATCGAGTCCCATTTATGGATGAAGATGATGATGATGGATCACCAAAGCCTCCGAGAAAATTTCCAGAAGGGTTCAAACAAAACATTCCTAAGCCTCCCCTTAGAGATTTTAGAACTGTTGTAACAACAGCAACAGCTGCAAAGAAATTTCATTCCAAAAAGCCAGCCACCACAGCTACAAATCCTAAAGCTCCAAAATCTGGATTGAGCAGAAAGGAGGCACTTGAAGAGGTTGACAAACTCCAGAAACAGATTCTAGCACTACAAACTGTGAAAGAGTTTGTGAAGAGCACTTATGATAATGCCATAGGTAGGTACTGGGAAACTGAGGAGCAGATCAAGGAATTGCAAGAGAGAGTTTCCATTTTGCAAGATGAACTTGGAGAAGGTATAGTCATTGAAGATAGTGAAGCTCGCCGTTTGATGGCAGAGGCTGCTCTTAAATCATGCCAGGAGGCATTGACACAGTTGCAAGAGAAACAGGAAAGATCACTTGATGAAACCAAAATTGAATCCAAAAGGATAAAGGATGTCAAGGCCAAGTTAGGCTTTCTTATGGATGAGTTCCATTATGATCAGAGCAAGTCGGAAGAGCCAAGGGTGAAAAGGGATATAAAAATTGCAGCAGAAACAAAGGACTTAGATGAAGAAGAGGACAGATTGACTCAGAGGAGACAGGAGTTGCAGTCAATACAGGACAATATTAAGGAGCACTTTGCATCTGGCTCAAATTCATCTCTAAGCGTGGCTGAAATGGCAGAGAAGATCGATAAGCTTGTGAATAAAGTGATCAGCTTGGAAACTGCAGTTTCATCTCAGACTGCACTCGTAACGAGATTGAGAACAGAAACTGATGAGCTTCAAGACCAGGTTCGAACACTGGAAGGCGATAAGGAAAGTCTGATCAAGGATAAAAATAGATTGAATGACCAACTGAGAGAAATGGAAGAAAAACTACATGCAGTACAGGATCTAAACCATATTGTTGAAAATCAGAATAGCAATCTCCAAACCCATTTCACTGAAACACGGAGTAATCTTAATCATCTCTCAGGGGAAGTCCAAAATGAGAAGCAAGGTGAAGAGGTTAATATAACAAATGTATCACAGTCGGAAAGGAATGCATCTGGCCAAGCTGAATCAAAGTATGAGCCTGAACAACAAGTTCCATTGAATCAAGAGAATGTGTCGTTGAATGATGTAAGGTCAGATGAGCAGCTTAAAGTCACTGGTTTGGTAGAAGAAGCTGTGAAGTCAGATAAGGAGCTTAAGGTTGGTACCACAGAAGATGATTTAACATCAGATAAGAAGCTTGGGGTCATTGGCTCACCAGAAAATGGTGGGCATGCAGATAATGAACTTAAGGCCACCAGTTCACTGGAAAATGGTGTTAAGTCAGGAAATGAGTTTAAAGTTGGTGCCGTAGAAGATGATTTAACATCAGATGTCATTGGTTCACCAGACAATGGTGTGCATACAGATAATGAACTTAAGGCTGCTGGCTCGCTGGAAAAGGATGTTAAGTCAGGAAATGAGGGTAAGGTCACTGATTCCTTAGAAATGGAAGAGGCAACCCCATTGGAAAATAAATCTCCAGAAGAGTTCAAAGAACAGGAAAGGATTCTGAATCCTGCCAATAGTGATGAAAAGGCAATAGTTGTTCCAATTTTGAATACTACCACTGAAAATCAGGAAGTCAGCCAACACCAGGCGAGTAACAGGGCAGATAGTTCTTCATGCAGTCTTGGAAGACAGCAAGGAATTGATGCTAAGGCAATTTCATCTGCGACACAAGATGATGAACCTGATTGGCGGCAAATGTTCCTGAATGGAATTCAGGACAGAGAACAGGTTCTGCTGACTGAGTATACTAATACTCTTCGGAATTACAAAGATGTGAAGAAGAGACTCGCTGAAGTAGAGAATAAAATTCAAGACAGTAACTCCGATTCTTCTTTGCAGCTGAAAGAACTGAAGACTGCTAATGCCATGAAAGATGAAGAGATTAGAATCCTACGTCAGAAACTACGCCTCCTGAACAGTAGTTTGGAGGGAGCTGAGGATTTAGCGGATTCAACTTCAGTACTGCCACACAACATTGAGGAACTACTGAAGATTGAACATCCTGAACCTACAGCCGTTGAAGAGAAGTTCCGGGCAAACATTGATGAACTTCTGGAGGAGAATTTAACTTTCTGGATAAAATTCAGCGCTTCTTTTGCTGAGATACAGAGGTTTGAAACCACTATCAAAGATTTGCAGGCTGAGACAAAAAAAATTGAGGATAAAGGAAAAGCATTAGAGGGTAGCAGTAGCACAAAATATTCTTTGAAATCAGATGCACGACCAATCTACAAACACCTCACAGAGATCCAATCTGAAATAACAGTCTGGTTGGAAAAAAGTATCTTGCTGAAAGAAGAGCTGCAACGTAGGTTCTCATCTTTGTGTGACATCCAAGAAAAGATAACATCAGCATTGAAAGCAAGTGCTGAAGATGATGACTTCAAGTTCACGAGCTATCAAGCTGCCAAGTTCCAAGGTGAGGTTTTGAACATGAAACAGGAGAACAACAAGGTCGCTGATGAACTTGAAGCAGGTCTTGATATTGTAACATCTCTCCAACTTGAAATTGAGAAGGCTCTTGGGAGGTTGAATGACCAATTTGGACTCTCAGCTTCAAGGAGACTAGGACATTCAGAGGCCCGGGCCAGGGTTCCTCTGAGGTCATTTATCTTTGGGGTCAAACCAAAGAAGCAATCAATCTTCTCATACATGACCCCTGGAATGCATAGGAAGTTACGTCCCGCCTCAAAGGGATAGGGCAGTACGTAACATATTTCTGTTTAGTTTCCTACTCTCTTTGTTTAATTTTTCATATCTTCAGAAAATTCTTACACTGATTTCATTGGATAGCGAATTGAGAGTGCCCATCTACTAAATGGCAAGATATTCATTTTCCATTTTTTGGCTTGTCTATAAGTGGCAGAAGCATAACTAAATGTAGGCGTTCGTTCGCACTACTTTGTATCTTGAGCATTGTTTCGATATACATCAATGTGTCTTGTTTTCCACAGCAGATACTGTCTTATAAATACCAAACTTCCAAAATTAAAATTTTGAGAAAAAATTTAGCAGATATTTGAAGTTAGATGGAATTCCAATTACTATTCTTTCTTGTTGCTTCTTATGTTTAAATGGACTACAAGAAGTCAGCAACGGCGCAATCAAGCGAAACGGTAATAGATGATAGTTACACAATCAAGAAAAACAGTAATCATCAATAAGGGATAGCATAAATTTGACAAAAATAAAACTCTATTCCAAAATGATTTCGTAAGTAAATATCAGCTATATATATACAATCTCTTTTGTAGGGTCGAATTTATTCAGAAACAACCACATCCAATTCAAATTGTGGAATATTGCAAACTAATTTCTCTTCCTCCTAGTTTACAAGGACTTGTGATCTAACATAGCTACCATATTCCTAATTTTCTACACCTCTCTTACCACTTATAATACGACCATGTAACCAGCTACAGGTGTACGTTATCTTGTTTTTGTTTCAATGCAAGGAATGCTTGTTCAGCCTTGTGCCTATGAAAACACATTATCAGACACGTTGGAGAGTCTCAAAACTTCGAAAAACCTAGACAAACTTCATTTCCCCTTCTTGTTGGCATCTTGTGGGAACTGCACCCCCATGAGGCCCAGCAAATTGGAAGCAGGACCAGGAAGCCCTTGTTGGGAAGAAAAGGAATCGAGAAAGCTTTTTACTAAATTCACATCCACATCTATGGGAGAGAAGTCCTCATCCATATCTACTGTGGCATTTGATGTTCCCTGAAAGTGATTTCAAAAGCAAAATACACAATCATCCCTCACTCAAATGCAATCCAGCACTCAACAAAAGCTTTGTGATGACGTAAAAGCTAAGCTATCATACGTGTGTCTATATTCCACCCCCATTGTCTTATTCCTTACTTATCATTTACAAAGATAAAATGAAGAAAGGCAATATAAAGAGAATCCATGCTTTAACAATGTAAGTTCTTATTGTAACATAACCAAAGGCCATATTAAGACATTCTCGTATCTTATGCAAGATAGATGCTTTTTTTTTTTTTTGGGGGGGGGGGGGGGGTGTGGAAGGAAGAGGGCGGGGGATAGAAAGCTACCTATTGTATTTATTTCCTTTCAATTGACCTTGTGAGGTTCGTCAACATTTATATATCGTTAATCATTTAGTACATTCTTCCCAAATGCAAATGAAAACAAAATACCTCATCCTTCTTTGGAATTTGCTCATTAGCACGAACAAAACTTCTCTGAAGGGTGGTTGCCTTCAGTTGTTCATTCATAACATCAGAATAGGACCGCATGAAAGTATCCTCTCCATCCTCATTATCGTCAGCAGATTCAGCCATATCACTCTCATCAGAATCATCTACATAATTATCAAGAAAAATATAAGAACCCAAAAGAGAATCGAAGGGGGAGGACATAGTTGACCAACCAAGTGATCATCTATTTGGTTGAATTCCAGGAATTATTTCACTAGTTCCTCAGTTCCATGCAAGCTAAGGCAAATTATAATTCTATCTTATTAGCAAACATGGAAGACATAATCAATGCTGAATTTGGGGGAAAAAAAAATTAGGAGTGCTTGCAGGTAACATTGAATTTCACATAACTGTTATGCACTTTTTGAGATAAACTAGATTAAAAGGAATACTAACCAACTACTCTTTCACAGAATACTCCCATAGCAAAAACAAATGCATGCTAAAGAACAAGATCAACATCAAAGAACTAAAGAGAGGCTGTATTTAAGTAAAATTTATAAATCCATTGACAATTTTACCAAAGTCCAGGTCAGATGATGAGCATTCTTCAAGATTACTGTCGGCAACTTCACCACTTGGACGCTTCATTATTGATTCCATGTCTTTAATAAATTGGTCCACATCAAGGTCCACTTCCCTATTCCTGTACAAGAATAGTGCCCAAGATAAGAGCAATATCAACGTAATCAAGTAATATGGCAAAAATCGCCAAGGTTATAATTTGAGAGTCACCAAAATGTGTATTTATCATGACAACATAAAGGAAAAATCAGATAGTACCACAAATATCACTACTTACATATGGTACATGTTAGTAAAAATAAATAAATATAAAAGAACAGAAAAAGGATATCAGCGCTTACCTTACCAGAAGCAATTCCTACTTGTAGCACTTATTTAGGTGGAACTTGTTTAATAAGCTCTACTATTACAAATCTTTGGTAAAAAATAAGCAAATTAAAGTTTGCACTTTGCTTGGGCACTTTGACAATAGCTTAAGCAAGAACCGAATTTTGACTATTCATTAAGGTTAAATTAGCTTTCACAAAAGCTTGTTTTCAAAAGCTTTATTTTCCAGGTTAAGAAAATAAGCTCAAAACAGCTTATTTGGATTTCAAAAGCTGTATTAATAAGCTTGTCCAAACAAAACGCAAGTACTGCAGATATACTTCTTTAATACAATGCTTACTACTACAATAGATAAACCAAAATAAGTTGAAAAAAGGCTCATCCAAACAGGACCAGAGTTCACTGGGAATATCAGTCTTAACTTGACAGGTTGGGGTGTTGGACTTAGACGTATATAAAGAACTGACCCTACATAATCGGCCTAGCATGCATCAGATATGTTAAATGAGTAAGTATATAGTTTAACCAACCTGTCCTCAGGAGCTTCAGCACCCTTGTAACTTGACAATGTATTGACAAACGCCTGCATGGTTTTTGCTATATCACTAGGATCAAACTCATCAGTTTTTGAACCAGATGATGGACCCGTATCTTGATCCTCTTTCGCTTTCGCTTTCCCTTTATTTTTGTGTTTTAATTCATATAGTTCCATCTCCTTTTGTCTTTCCACAAGAGCAGAGTTCAACTCTTCCTCTCCATTGTCAAGCCAGGAATCATCATCAGATGGAGGAACTTCCTGACCCTTAAAATCATCCACTGAATGTGGCAAAGCAAGAACTTCATCTATGCGCCTAACAGGAGCACTCATCAACTCGCTGTAACAAATTTCCACCTCAGCAATGTCACAATAACAAAATCCAAGTATCCAACATAAACTAAACAGACAAAAACAACATATATATACACACATACAGCACATCCAAAGGAGATCAATGCCCAGTTTCCAATCCCCCATTGCCCCCATTCGTTTAAAATTAAAATATAAATAAATAAATAAATAAAACAACAAAGCTTTTGCCCATTAGGCCGGCTAACTACATGTATCAATAAAGCCAATTGTATCCTATCTTAAACCATGTTGGTAAACAAATCATTTAATTATAGGCCCTTTTTTACTGCTTTTGTCTATAATTTTTCTTCGTCTACTCTAATTATTAACCTACTCTCCACTTGATCTACTCTTCTTATGCAAGAGTCCACCGATTTTCTCCTCACATAACCAAACCGCCAAAAATATCTCAATTTGAATCTGAATCAAAACTAACAGCTTATAGCTTACGTCCAAATCCAATTGTGTATCTATATCTATATATATCTACCCAGCCACATTATTGAGCTCAATGCTAAAAAAGAGTCCACACCACAAGTATTTCAAACGCAAACCTTTCTCTGGTGTGCAGGGAAGTGCTCCTGTAATACTCCTCAGCACTCTGCAACAACCTCTGATACTCAGTGGAACCAGGAAGCAGCCCTTTGAAGTAGCCACTCTCCTCCAAGCTCTTCCTAAACGCCTCCCAAGTGCTCCCCTTCCCTTCCACCCCATCACGCTTCCGCTGCTGATACATCATCTCAAACCCGCAAGCTATCTTCATTCCCAGCTCCGCCTCCGCATACTCCTCCCTCTCCCCCGCCGCCGCCGCAACCGTTGGGTACACCTTCGGCGCCCTGAACGTCTGCCGCACCAATTGCGCGTACATGGCCCTCGACATCCTCACCGAAATTGTAACCAGCTCCTCTTCCTTCCCTCTCGGCAAGAACCTCTCCATCCTCGCCGCGAATTTCATCGTGTCCACGTCCCTATCGTAGAAACCCTCAACCGCAAGCGAGATCAAACAAGGCTCGTGCTTCAGAACCTGCGCCACCGTAACCGGAACCCTAACCCTAACCCTATGCATGTTCCTCTTCGCCTTCTCCGGGTACTCCGCGATGCGATTCTTCACCGCGCGCTGAATCGGCTCGGAGGCGAGCGATTCGGCGGGGGAATTTGCGATGAATTTGAGGGAATCGAGGAGGGAAGGGTTGGGGAGGCGGTGTTTGGGGACGATGTGGAGGTTGCCGTGGCGGAGGAAGAGGCGGTTGAGGGCGGTGTCGGGGTTGAGCCAGCGGGGGAGGTGGAAGGCGGCCTCGATGAGGAGGAAGTCGCCGTCGGAGTCCCAGAGGCGGAGGGAGAGGTGGGGGAAGCGGAGGGAGGTTTGGAAGAGGAGGAAGACGGCGAACCACTCGTCGTCGAGGTTGTCGCCGTGGCGGAGGTGGCCGTGGAGGTGGGGCAGGTGGGGGGAGGGAGTGGGGCAGGGGCAGGTGGGGTTGTGGGGGAGGGAGAGGGAGAGGGTGAAGGGCTGGTGCTGCCATATGTAGTCGGCGGTGAAGGGGGACAGGGTTTCCAGGATTTGGAGGTGCAGGGATTGTAGGGTGTTGGTGGCTGCGGTGGTTGTTGTTGTGGTGGGGTTGAGGATGAGGGAGTCAGGGTATATGGCGTAGAAAACGGTGTCGTCTGGTGGACGGTGTTTCTGGGAGAAGATGGACGACAAAGAAGAAGGGAACTCCGATGATGCCATTGCTTTCAGTCTCAGCTCAGCTCAGCTCACAGCTGCTTCTGTGTCTTCTTTTTCTGCCTCTTTCTGCAGACTTCTCGAGGGAACACGCCACTCCTAAACCCTCTTTAAATTCTTGGGCTTGGCTTTCGTTTTGAATTGCTTTCTTGGGCTTCTTTTATTCTGTGTTGGGTCAGTTTGCAAATGTAAACCGATAAAAACTTAACCCAACAAAAAAATACAAATTTGACGGATCATCTTGCTTTTCTGGTATGAATTTAATTTCTTTATACCGGGAGTATAAAATTATTTTATATTCTCAATGTATAAAAATTGAATTCACTATTTAATATTGTATTGTCAACGTCAATAAATATGGCTAATTCCATCCTCTAATCCTATATTGCCTGTAGTCTTGTATTATCACATCTTTAATTTAGGAGAGATTCGTGCATGAAAGTGAATTTCATTAATTTTATTTAAGATACAATCACTTATATATATGTGTTCCATCAACTTTAATGTAAGTGTGCTCAAAATTGAGCTGATAAACTTATATTTATTAAAAAATTATTGCTATTTTAAAGCTTAATAATGTTATTTCAACACCTAACTTTTTCAGATATCACAAAACACATAGGTTTCACCACTTACTTATTTTTTTAACTTATTCTCCCCCTATCACCTCTCTCATACCATCATAGGTGTCTACATCTATTTGTGTGTTGAAATAACATTTTTTCTTTAAAAATCATGCAAATAAAATATTTGATTAAATAACAACATATAAATCTTTTACGTTATTGGTGCACGTGTTGAGAGTTTGTTGAATTGATAGCATTAAGTTCTAAATTCTAAGACTTGCAATTACGGTACATTTAACTTGAGACGCGCCCGGATGCTTATAGTTGTCCTTTCAAATCGATGATCAGGTGGGTTCGTTGCAAGTTGTGCTGCGTTGGGAAATCATCTTAACTCTGTCGGTGGATGGTCGCTCGAATTGGAATAGATCACACTTTGCATACCTAAAAATAAAATGTTGTTGCTTTAGGTTAGAAGCTGAGTCGTGTTTATTCGAACAAATCAATTAGTAATGAATAACACTTACAAATTGTTGATTTCAGATGTTCTCGCGTGAGCATTGTTTGCATGAAGGAAAAATAAACACAAAACGATAGGAAGATAACAGTTTGAGATGAAGAGAAACCAATAAAAATAGATTTTTGCTTTCAATTTTGGCTTCTGATAGCTCTAGCATTTCTGCTTTCAATTTCTGAAAGTAAATTTTCATATCCTAGGGTAGGTTGATGCTTAATGTTAACGTAAGTAAATATACACTTTACGTAAACAAAATTTTCTTTTAATCTTTATAATTTGGATTTGGATGAGCAGTTTACAGAGACAATCTTATCTCTTAAGCACGAAGTCTCCAAATTCAATTATTTTTGTCCAAGAAGAAAGCCTTTCGGAATCAATTACTAAGGACAAAAACGCACTGAATTTGAATGCGACACACAGTGAGCTTGACTTTCATATTATTTTGTATTGTCCCTAACAATTTCTATTGCATTGGGACCTATTAAGCTCTGCTCTTTCAATTATGTCATCATCATCAACGTTGTCAGGTGTAGTAACTGCAAATCAAAATCAATTAAGCTAAATTACTCCTCCACTTCACTCACCGATCGAGTCTGCATTTCATCGCATATGGAACAGAGGAGGATACTTGAATCAGAAGCAAAGAGTCAAATATAAGTTGTGACGTTTTCCACCAAAAAGCAGGCAAACATAAAAATAGAAGAGAAATATTAGGTTGATAATAAAAGTCCATAATAAATTTACACTACACATATTATCATCGCTATATATGATAAACGAGAGATGTGAAAAATGAATGAAATAAGTAATAAGTTTATTGTCAACCAAATACTTCCCAAAATAAAATGACGCACATTCAATAAAACCAGAAATTGTCTCATTAAGAAAACCAAAAATGAAAAAATAAAGAAAAAGAGAGTGAGTGGAGAAAGTGACAAGAAGAATGGAAGGTGGCATGTCCATTTGAGCTCATTCATAATCATTGATCAACGGCCATACCGTAGGGGCGATTTGGTAACTCCCCCTCCTACCTTCAACGGCCACCATCAATAGCTACGCAAAAGCACATTGTTACTATCTCTTCCTTCTTTTCACACATTCACTGTAACTTTGCTCTCTCTCTGGTTTGCTATAAAAATCTCATCTTTCTTCTTCCCACAATATTGGGTCGAGTTTAGTTTGGCTCACCAGTGCCATTTTGGAGAGAAAAGGAACTTTATAATGGAAACTGGGTTGAACTTAGAATCTGAGCCTCTGAGGAAGAGGCATGGAAATGGTGGTGGTGCAGCACCTGCTGCCGCCACAAAAGTTGACCCCTTTGTGCCAAGGAGTGAGCACAGCCCAAGAGAGTTGAGGTCATGGGCCAAGAGAACCGGTTTTGTGTCAGATTACTCAGGGGAAGCGGGGTCCACCACCACTACCAGTGCCAGTGAAAAGCTTGAACCTAACCTTCACCAGAAGGGTGGTGTTGGAGGAGGGTCTTCTCCAAAGATAGAGATAGATCCAGTACTTGGGAGGTTGAGGAACAATAGGGGAAATGAGATCGAACCTGCTTCACATGGAGGAGGAGTAGCCACAAGGACTAGTGAGAATGGTAATGGGACAATATTAGGGAGGAGAGGAAATCGGATTGATGAGCCTGTTCAGACTTTGGCTCCCGATAGTGAGAGGAAGGTTGGTTTGAGAGGGAATGGTAATGGTAATGGGGTGGTTAGTTATAGGGAAAGCAATGGCCACGGAACTTCTACAGTTGCTCCAGTGCCTGAGCAGAAGGAGGAGGAGGATGTGGCACAAGGAGACGTCAAGGTGAATGTGTATCCTGAAGGGGAGGAGCCTGCTGATGGAGGGTGGCAGGATCCATCTGGATTGAAGTGCAGACTAACCGAAAATCCCGGTTTTGGTTAGTTGTGTTCATTTTTTCCTTTTTCCTGTTGGTTTTGTAAATTCTTTCTCGGTTGGTTTTGTTTTGTATCTTTTTTCAGGTTATTATGTTAGGATGCCAATTTTGGATAGCTCTGTAAATTGTCTGATTACTATCTCATTATTAGCAAGATTCCCAAAAATTGTACCACATTTTAACTTTCATCTTACCATCTTTAACTGCAGTACCTCTTATTTATTATGGCCTTCAGCACTATCTATCATTGGCCGGCTCACTTGTATTAATCCCATTAGTCATGGTACCATCCATGGGTGGAACAGATGTAAGCGGATGATGTGAATTACTGTTTGATGCGTATAACAATCTAGGAAAATTGACAGTTTTTCATATTCTCATAATTAACTCTTGCATCAATGAATGATGACAGAAGGATACTGCTACCGTAATTTCTACAATGCTGTTTCTTTCTGGCGTAACAACTATACTGCACTCCTACTTTGGTACCCGACTGCCTTTGGTTCAAGGGAGCTCGTTTGTGTATTTGGCACCAGCTTTAGTTATCATAAATGCTCAAGAATATCGGAATCTTACTGAACATGTAAGTTTGTTGGCTGACAGAATATGTCAATTCATCCTTTTTCAGGCTTTCAGGCATATGAAATAACATCAAATAATCTTAATCCTGCTAAACTATCTGCATTTTGAAATACAACGGTTTCGAAAAGAATGTTGGGAATTGGAAATTTCAATGGTACTTCTGCTGTGTTTAAATCAATACATATTTGGGTTACCAGCATAGGTTTTCCTTTCTCCTTTGTGCTTTTGTGTATCTGTGACTGCTCTGTCAATTTTGGTCAACAGGGTGTGTGCCTTCTGTTAACAAATCACATTGAGCTTTGGCTTTTATTTTGGACATATTCTCTGTTTGCATATTAAAACCTGCTTATTTTAATTGCAGAAATTTAAGCACATAATGAGGGAACTCCAAGGAGCTATAATTATTGGTTCAATATTCCAATGTATCCTTGGATTTAGTGGTTTAATGTCTATTCTACTCAGGTAACAAGAAATTGCATGAGATATCTTCCTGTGTTCACTATAAATATCTTCTATCTTGGGGTCAAATCAATTTCTATATTTTATTTATTTGCTATTATGCGACCTTGCTAAATATTTAAAATGTGTATACTGTATACATTAATAAAACATGAACTTATCTTGGTCAATGAAGTGACCATAAAAGCTATTTAACTTTTATCGAAAGAAAGCTGTTAAGATCTGAGTGTAGTCTGTTAATACTTTATAAAGTTTTATGACAACTTGTTACAGGTTAATCAACCCAATAGTGGTTGCCCCAACTGTGGCTGCTCTGGGCTTAGCATTCTTCAGCTATGGCTTTCCACAAGCTGGCACTTGCATTGAAATCAGCATCCCACTGATAGCACTGGTTCTAATATTCACTCTGGTGAGTCATGTACCAAGCATCTCAAACAGCAATGATACTGGGTATCTGGTATTTGAAAAGGTTTTCTAATGGTTGTAACCTGTAAAATTACTGCTTGAATGTTAGAGGCTGTCTGTTGTAAACATGTCATGGGCTTTTGGATCTTTATTTAATGATTTCTATTGTGCCCAGAAACTCATATTATTGTTTCTTTTTGTCTTATTTGAAGTATCTTCGTGGAATATCTATCTTTGGGCGCCACTTATTTCGCATTTATGCTGTAAGTATCTTAAATTATTATGTTACTTATTTGTTATTTGTTTTGTTGAGATATGGCCTATGGCATTCATTATCTCTCATTTATGCTCTATTTTGTTTATCAAATCCCTGTAATGGTAGAAGTCAAGACAGTTCTCATTTTCTGATGGGGGAGCGTGGACATAAATAAGAAGTTCATTGTTATGCTACCCTGGTTATGGACACATGAATAATACTAAATGAATTTGCTGGTTACTTTGTATATGAGATCCTTTAGAACCTTTAACAGTCTCACACACATTGTGAGGAAAGAAAAGAACATTACTCAAGCTTAAAATACTTTGGCAAACTAAAGTTGGTTAATATCGGTTGAGTCAATTTCTATAAAAAGAAAATCTTGAAGTATCCCAGAAATGTTACAAACATAGACTTAATTTTTAATTTACACACATAATCTTGAAGGTGCCAGATTTATTGTGAGACATTAAATTATATATTCTAATTTACTTGGCATTTCTTGTCTATCTGTGATTCTGTATGTAGTTAAGTGTAGGATATAACTAATTGGAGGAGGAAAGGAAGGGTTTGGGAGTAGGGAAACAATTGCAGATTTTGTAATTTAAGTTTTTAGTAATTGTTTAGACTTGCGAATACTACTTTTTTGGCAAAATAACTAAGTTTTCCCTCTGTAATGTGGATATAATAACAAATTCTTATTTTCAGGTTCCCCTTAGTGCAACAATAATTTGGATATATGCATCCTTTTTAACAGCTGGGGGAGCATATAACTATAAAGGATGTGATCCCAATATACCAAGTTCCAACATTCTACTGGATGCATGTAGAAAGCATGCATATACCATGAGGCATTGCAGGACTGATGTTTCCAATGCATTGTCAACTGCTGCATGGGTCAGAATTCCTTACCCTTTACAGTGGGGTGTCCCTATTTTCCATTTTAGGACTTCCATAATCATGGTCATAGTGTCACTGGTTGCCTCTGTGGATTCAGTAAGTATGTTATGTTAATGCTTGCAATTGCAAAATATCATCTGCTTTTAGATTGAAATTCATAATGGTGGAGCAAAACCTTTACAAATGTTAAAGATAAGTGGTGCAGACCACAGAAGTATTCTCATTTATGATGAATTTTGGAAATCTAAAGCTCTATCAGTATGATGGACTTTCTTAGGCTTGAATGGCGTGATAAAGCAGTTCCAATTGTAAAAGAAGGTTTTGTTGTGGGGTCCTAAACCCATATTTTAAATGTTAAGATGGATTTTCATGTTAAAAAAAAATGTGAACAGGTGATGAAACTACAACTGTAACTAAGTGAATGGGGTATTCATTTTCCAGGTTGGAACATATCATACTGCATCTGTGCAAGTTAATTTAAGGCCTCCGACTCCAGGAGTTGTGAGTCGAGGAATTGCACTGGAGGGTTTCTGTAGTATATTGGCTGGTCTTTGGGGTTCAGGTACTGGATCAACAACTCTGACTGAAAATATTCACACGATTAACACAACAAAGGTGGCAAGTCGGAAGGTAGTGGAACTTGGAGCAGCTTTCATGATCCTGTTCTCATTTATAGGTAAAGCAACACCACTTGGTGACAAATCCATATTTAATGTCAAAATTCTTGGCAATTGAACATGAAGTTTTCACTCCTCTATATTGTGCCTCAGTTTAATTTTGGTGTATTTCAGTTGCTTCTCAAAATATGGCTCATTTTATGCCTTTGTGGAACCTGAATTGCTGATAAAGTTATTAAAGTTTGATTGCAGCATCACATATTAGCTAAAAATTCAGATGCCTTAACACCTGAATTGAAGTTTAGATATTTTCTATATACAGGCTGATTTTTGCCTTATGTAGGGAAAGTAGGTGCCCTTCTTGCTTCCATTCCACTGGCCTTGGCTGCTTCTGTACTGTGTTTCATGTGGGCTCTCACTGCAGCATTGGGCCTCTCAACTTTACAATATAGTCAATCAGCCAGCTTCAGGAACATAACCATAGTTGGTGTCTCATTGTTCCTTGGCATGTCCATCCCTGCTTATTTTCAACAATACCAGCCTGAGTCCAACCTCATACTGCCCAGTTATCTGGTTCCCTACGCAGCTGCATCGAGTGGACCATTCCACTCAGGCTTTAAACAAGTAAGTCACTTCTACATGCATACACCTCTTTGCCTCCAGTAAAAATGACAAGGAACCAACAGCAAAGATGAATGGTTGTATAGCTTATGGATGAATATGCTAATCATGAAGAACATGCTTGATTTCTTCTGATTGAAATCGATATCACATGGGTGGGGTGAGTTCTCAATTCTTATGAAGTTGAGCTAACTGGCGTTTTTGTTTTGTGTAAAACTTTTCAGCTTGATTTTGCAATCAATGCCCTTATGTCCATGAACATGGTGGTTACACTGTTGGTGGCATTCATACTGGACAACACTGTACCCGGCAGTAAACAAGAACGAGGGGTTTATTCATGGTCGCGAGCTGAAAACCTCACCACTGATCCCTCAATGCAATCTGAGTATTCACTGCCAAAGAAAGTTGCTTGGTGCTGCTGTTGGTTAAAATGACTGGGAGTCTAATAGTGCTTGCTTCATCACTCTGGCTTCTTATTATTGGCTGGCAACAATTTTACATTCCTTCTGGGAAAAGGTCACTCCTAGGATATGTTTGGTAGCTTTTTGTTCTTATGCATGGATATGAAATATAGCTTGAAAACATTAATTATGGTTGTAAAACTGCATAGCTGCTTTTCACACGTCAAAGCGTCTACTGAAAATACATAAAAGTGTACGTAGACATTTAAATTTTTTCTATTAATATATATCTCATTTTGTTAGTTTCACATAGGTTGATATTTGGACTTGTAATATGTCAATTCTGTCAGTAGGAGTTGTTGATTCAAAAACAATAATCGGAGGCAGTGGTACATCAAATGGCTGTCACAAGCATCACTTTCCAACTGTACATATGAAGTGAAAAGAATTTGATATTAATTTGCAACTTAAGGTTATGTGTTACTACTGCTGCTACTCCGCCAGTCCTCAATGAGGGAGCGAAGGCTGTGATTCGGGGTGAGGAATGTGTGCTTCAGCCTTAGGTTTGTCGCTGGTGATGTGTCATGCCCCGATTGCAACCATTGTTCTATTGCTTCCTGCTCGTAAGAAAATCCATCTGCTGCCACGTGTGGACTTTTCATTACCTCCTGCACCCCAACACAACCTTAAATAAAACTCTTTTTACAAGCGCAATTCAAGTACTTCTGCAACATATCATACCCCTAAGAACTACAAAAAATACAGGGGAAATGATATTTAGCCTTCTAGTATCCTAATCTACTTCAAGTAGACACAATGCAAGATTACCTTTCTTTCACACTCCAGATGTTGTATTCTAGCTACGATGCATATCTTTTCCAAGAGTATAAAATATCTTTATCTGTCCAATCTATTTTAAAACGCATATAAAATATGTAATTTGCAATTTAACCATTAGTATCTTGGGGTTAAATAAGAAATTCTTACTTCTCCTTAAAGAATAATCCTCATCGACTTTATGATTGGATATATACATCTCTCACTGTGAGGTTCACATAATTAATGTGTTCAGAACTTTAGAAAAGCTTATTTTGAATTTAAATTAATTTCTGATAAAACGTTTTTATAGAATAGTCTTAAAAAGGCTATTTCTCAAAATTAAAGTGTAGCCAAACATGTACTTAGTGGCATAAATTCAATCTTAGAAAAAGATTTTGGAGGGCTTAAGAATTTGTTAACTACATCAAACCTATTTAATTATTTATAAGATCAAAAGAGCAAGAGACCAACCTGAAGTATAGGGCAAAGGAAAACACTAGGCACATCGCTGGAGCCATCATCCCTTCCTATACCTCCACCAGCGATTACCCTCCGTCTCTCCCTTGCTACAATCTCATCACCTTTCCTTCTTATCTCCTTGAGTTCCTCCATGGCCCTTCCAATGCTCAACTCAGGATCGGGCCTATATTTCATGGACATGCACCTCATCGCCAGGCCTGCAATTTCTATCGCTAGATCCAACGGCCACGGTCCTGCCATCTCATCAAGAACCCCAACCAAGGCCTCTCTGTCCATGTCCAATGTCATGGCCTCCTCAACAAGCCCGGCCCAATTCCTACCAGTCAGAACTTGCATCA
Organism: Dalbergia cultrata; assembly: GCA_031216105.1. NCBI lineage: Eukaryota > Viridiplantae > Streptophyta > Magnoliopsida > Fabales > Fabaceae > Dalbergia > Dalbergia cultrata. The sequence continues at coordinate 28,254 of JAVHNL010000103.1, read as the reverse complement.
GCAAACTCCCCAAGGCCCGAATATCTGACTCAGCGTTGCATTCCTTGTCATGGCACTCATTAAGCCCAAAGCCCGTGATCTTTGCAACCAGATTGCGGTCGAGGAGGACATTGGCTGGGGTCAAGTGGCAGTGAAAAGCGGGCCTGGGCTTTACTGAATTGAGAAAGCTCAGGCCCGAGCAAACTTCGGTACATATTCGTATTCGGTCATGCCACCTTAAAGCCCGGTTTCTTCTCCTTGAAGAGAGCATGTCCCGTAAGCTTCCGTTGTGCATGTACTCCAAAAGTATGCATTTGGGCTCGGAGCAAAAGCCCACCATTGCAACCAGATGAGGTTGCCTAATGTCACCAAGGAGTTTCACCTGAAAACGCTCTAGTAGTTAGTAAAACCATGTACTGAAAAAACGGCGTCAAACCAACCTAAGGGAGAACAAATATCATCACTTTGAAGAAAATAATTTTGATTAGCACACAAAAAAACTAAAGCATCTTGCGAACACTTTGTTTTTAAGTGCATATATATACCTATGTAAAAATTTTGCTACCATAACCTAGTTGTTAATAATTGGACCAGATTTTAAAAGAAAAAAAAGTTACTTTGCATTAAAAAGATTCAATCAAATGCACAGGCAGTCGAACTTTTCTTAGCAAGTCCCAAAATTTTAGCATGATTTACACAACTTAATGCATGTTAAAAAGTAAGTAGTTCAGACTCAAAAATGTATGTTCTGGTATGCATGCATGTTTGCGCACTTTTCTACCCCATAAACACATGTCTACACATTTCTGGTAAATTAAACCATCCAACACCAAACTTCAATTGGCATGTGCTAATCAACGATTGATACAGTTAACATACGCAGTTAAAAAGAGCATGACTGACAAGAGCGTTCAAAACATTAGATGCTTACTACCTTAGATTGGAAATCTTCTTGTGACAAAGAATGAAAAGAAGTGAGCATCTTGATAGCAACGGTGGAATGACTCATTCGTCCTCTGTACACATTGGTGCACCCGCCCCCACCAGACTTGAACCTCAACCTCTCCGAGAAGTTGTCGGTGGCCAACCGCAGCTCCTCCTCGGAGTACTCCCTGAAACCGCAACACGCGTCGCTGAGCCTCGCGGCCATCCCAATCGCATCCTTTTGCTTGCAGAACTCGATCCTTCTGTTGAGGACGTCTCTCTGGCGCCTCAGCTCCTCTATCTCCCTCACCATCCGTGCTCTCTCAAGAACCGCACTGTCTAGTTGCGCCTCTGCACGTGACTTGGCCCGTGCGGACACGTGGAGCCTGTTGGAGAGCTCGGATTGGAGCTCTGACAGTGAGCTAAGCCTCCTCTTGCTCTCTTCCACGTCGATTCTCAGCTCGTGCGTTTGCTCCTTCTCTGAATCCAGTTCCTTCTTTACCTCTTCCCTTGTGCTCACCTCTTCCTTTATTCGTGACTCCAGTTCTTCAGCCTAAACATAGATGAGATGAGAATTTGGTGAAAAAAATAAAATAAAACTTACTGTATGCTCTTCTATGTCACTAGAAATCTTGGCATTCCAAAGTAAGTAGTCTCCCCTGCATTATTTCCCGGTTCATTAATTTAAGCATTAAAAATATAATATATAACATACCCATGATTATTATAATAAAATTATAATATTTTATATAAACAGACTAAAATACTTTTGATCATCATGAGAAAATGAATTTTATAATTGTAATTTATAGTATATACTTTTTATGGCTTAAATTAATTAACTATTAATTATGGACAGGATCAGGGTAACTCTAGTAAACTTCAAGGCTTTTAATAATAACAATTTTATAACTAAGGGGATATTGAGTGTAATTGCATCAAACTTTAAGGTATGTGAGTATAATTTACTCTCTTTTTGTAAAAAGATACACTTATTATTAGTGTATTAATTCTCTGTAGATGATTATTACTTCATAAATTGCTAACAAATTCAATAGTTATACAATTTGTTCTTTTGTATGAACAATTGAGTTCTACATGAGAATGTGATCATATTTTGTATTTTTGAGAGACTTATTCAATGATGATGTGATCATCACAGGTAGGCATTTTCAAATACTAAAATAAGGTTTTGCATAAATAAAAGACAACGGCGTGTGTATCCAAATTGCTTTTGATCATTAGTATTACCCTGCAGTTGCATAAGCAAATTGCCCATTGTGCTCTTGCATGTCTCTGTGCATTGTCCTTGGCTTCTTTCCTTTTCAGTTGGATGGACTTGTGAGCTTCATTCAGTTTATTTTGTAGGATCTCAATTTTTTCCGCAGCACTCTGAACAGGTGGCAAAATTAGGGAATACCTTTACTAAATAAATAAATGGACCATGTGAAATAACAAGTAAAAAGAGAACAAAAAGCAATGACAACACAAAACAGGAAACAAAAAGTATGCGAAGATACGAAGTCAGTAGTCACAAACGTTTACTATTGAAGAACTTTTTGGGTCCAAAAGAAAGCATGAAAAGCAGGCATAATTTATGGACTAGATTTAGATTAGAAAATGGATAACATGCCCCGGACCCAAACATACCCCCAGCTTAAAAAGGGTCCCATCAGTATTTAAAATCAAATGCTAATTAGAGTTAAAATGAAGATTTTTTAAAGCAAGGAAAACATCATAGGAATGAGATGGCTGTTGTAGACTTTCATAAACAGGCGCCTTCTTTTTCAATATTTGTACAGTAAAAGCAAATTATTTTCCATTACTTCAGCATCAAACGCGAATGTTACGATTCGAAGAAAAAGATAAGAGAAAAAAAAAAAAGAGTAAATTCTTCAATGATATACATCTATTGGCACTTAATTATAATTATGGTGCTCTCATAGTGATATATTTTATTTTTTGATAAGGTCACAATGATATTTAACAAATGGGTAAAAAAAAAATCTTGTACCAAACAGATATTATTGAAAGTGAAGCCAATAATAATCTAACGGCTACCCAGAACAAACAAAACGAAATAAAACAAAACAGATAAAAATAAAAATATTAGCACTGATTAAGGCCACATATTTCGAGCACATATCTATCATTATGTTACCGTATTGGAATTGTTACGTTCAGTGACATGTGGCTCAATTGGACTAATCTGCGAGCCGTCATTGTCTTGTCCACAGCTCCCTGCCCCTGAATTTGAAGACGACATCAATTCTTGATAATAATTTTCAATTTCTTGGAGATAAAATTCCCACTGACTTTGTGTGACCGGCGACTCTAATTTTGCTGAGGAAGTTGATCCACTTCTACCTTGGGATTCGTTGGATTTATCATTGAACATTTTTTCCAGCCAATCTTTGAAACTTACCTTATCCCTCATCCTTGCAACTATGACCCCATTATCATCCTCCATGATTTTCTCGTCATTCTTCCCTCTGAGGAACACTTGCTTCCCCCCACAAACTATGAACAATTCACAGAAGGAAGGCTTGTGCTGATTAACATAGAACAATCCACTTATGGCAGCTTTTGATTTCCTAAATAAAGCATAATGAAAATTAAAAAAAATATATTAAGGAAAATCAATGAATTTAGCTACCTTATATATATATATTCTGGAAGAAAAAGAGAAAGGAAAATGAAAGATTACAAGGAGGGTTTCATGAATGAAAATGCCATGACCAATTTGGTTATTCCTAGACCAAAGATCAAGTCTATGATTCGCTTTTGGAAAGGTTCATCACATTTCTCAACTTCAAGAATTTCTGCTGGCACCTGAAATATGCAACAACAAAAAAAATGAGGTTGGGAGAAAGCATTTGAAGGAGCTTAATTTCATTTCATTTCGTATGATTCCAGCAATAAGCTCTGTAATTCAAATACTAAAATTTACATACAGACCTTGACCTTGCCACAGTGAGCAATATACTTGGAGAACTGCTTGTTGATTTTCTCTTGCTCGTATTTCCTGAGAACTTCCAGCTGCTTATCATTCACAGAACTTGCTGGAAGTTTCCCAACTGCAACAGAATCACAAATCTAAGAGAAACCTACTTGAATTTCAATACAAACACAGACAAAATAAATAAAAGGGCTTACATACAAGTCCAACTTACATGGTGTAGAAACATACTCCCTGGAATTGCTGTGATTCACATGGAGAATAACAACATAAATTGAATGCGAATTCCATTTATTGAAAACCCAATTCAAAGTCTTGAAACCATCCTGCACATCATTTCCAACAGCAACATAGATTTTCTCCCTCTGGGTTGCATCCATTTGATTGTTCCAAGCTATACCCAACTTCCTTTTCTGGTTCCTCACAATCAAGAAGAATAGGCAAAATCAATTCCAGTGAACCCCATATCACTGTACACTCAAACAGCCCTAAGATAATTCTAGATTCTATGTTATGTTGACAGGTTCAGTGTGAAAGTATCATAGTGAAAGGAAACGAGAAAAGGGTTGGTATCTCATCAGTTTCAAAGCTTTCTTGTGCCAAATTTCGTGAGTGTTTGGTTTAAGCTCAATTATATTATATTACTGCTTTTTATGAGGATTTCCAAGGGGAGAGATGAAGGGGACGGCCCCCTTTGGACTTTTGTGTGTGGCTTGTCACGCTCGGAGAATGGAGTTGGGGCCATTTAACATCATCATCTTTGCCATTGCATTTCAATTGTCATAATTTACATGGTTTTACCAAGATTAGACTTTTGTTCTTTGTCTGGATTATAATAAGCCGTGTGAACAACTTAATAGCTCCATTAAGACTTGTGGTTGTCATGTTAAACTTTTTTATTTAGCCAGTGAATTACCATGTTCAGTCAGTGTAACAGTTACGACCACTTCTTTATTTTTCCTTTTGTTGTTTTAAAGTTTTGTTGAGCGACTTCAAAATTATTGCGCAACTCATTTACGAAATAAAAAGAGACTTGCATAAATTATAGCGGAGATTAACTTTTGATACATGTAAGGAACATTATATTTACCAATACATGATCACTTACGATTCGAGTCTTCAGTATGCAAAAACATGTGTCAGGGTTTTAAAGATGTTTTTGAACATAAACCAAACAAAATTATATTTCTCAGGAATCAAAACTAAAATTTACTTATTTTTCAAGACAATAAACATATTTAAATCTCTCTTTTATGATGTATTTTATAAAAATTGTTATTGATGGTATTAGATTACTTGAGAAAAGGGGCATTAAATCAAATGATCTTTAAAAAATTGTCTGCATATCTAGTAAATAGTTAAAAGGTTCACTCAGTTGTCTTTCAAATATTCAAGAGATATTCGTAGAGCGGTATATAATCTTTTCACTAAAACTTTTAGATATGATATTTTATATGCAGATTTTATTTTTAAATAGAAATTCACAAGTTTGAGAATAAATATACTTTAGTTATAATAAAGAAATACTTATTGAAAGCAATGTAAAGATAATGAGATAGAGTTTAGACGAGTGCATCACACAATTTTACATTGGATCAACTTTAATGTGAAGTCTACTTCAGTCCTCACCAATGTTGATAAGAGTTTCACTAATTCTAAGTTCTGATACAAATTCCAAATCAAGAATACAAAGCTAATAACTGAGCAACTAAACTCCCTCGCAAGCACTAGTTCAAGATTCCAACAAGGACCAAGACAGATTGCTCAATGATATGCTTTAACTTTTCAAACAATATGCTTACAAATTATATCACTCCAAGAATGCTCAAGAATATGCCTTTTTCTAATAAGTCTTAGATACAAATCACTAAGCTTTTTGAAACATATATAGACACACATACGCAACCCCAAGAGAGTGTTGAAGAAATTTGAAGAATGCTTGCTCTAATGCAACATTGTTGCCGCAAGAAAGCAAGCTTGGAAGCATAAGGAAAATAAGCATTTCCATTTTGGATGATAGACTATAAGGTTCTTTCTTTTTTAATGTAAAAGAGTTTTAGCAATATAAACACTATATTAAAGAAAGATTTTGACCGTTTGAATAGGCTTTATGCTATGCTTTACTGCTGTCCTTTTTTCGTAGGCTGACATACAGCAAAAATAGGCTTTTATCTTCTAACTAGTGTCTTTACCTGCTCCCATGTACTAGGTTTTGTTCAGTACTATTTTTTCCTACCTTATTATACTTGAGATGTAGATTATTCTTGCTTCATGCATCCCACAAGCCTCTAAAGAAGTATCTTTTGCTTGTACAACTCTGCTCTCTTTCAGTTTTGTCAACCTTCGAATATTTTACCTTAGTTTATGTGATGCACATAACATTTTGAATCAGATCAAGGATGTCTCCTGTGAGATTAGGAGATACTTGTTGTTTGATAGATTTCTGAAACACTTAGTATACATATTAAAAACATTCAACATATTTATATTTGTCATCATTTAAGATTTTGAAGCTAGCAGTTATACAACTAATCTATAAAATACTCTCATGATTAATAAACTCTCTCAATAAGTATCCTTTTTAACTTTCAAAGTCTGAGTATTATTTTTTAAAATAGTCTTACTCTTATTATTATTATTATCATCATCATGCAAAATACAATTTTCATATGATTAAATAAAAATGTTATATAATGACGTAGGATTTAATTAAAATATATTGATAATGTGAAAAAATTACACTATTATCCAATTAAATTATCTTATATGCATGACTTTTAAAGTAAAGTAGGAGATGAGAATCAAACTTGCTATGCTTATATGACAGTATGAGATTGCATGATTTTGTAAAAAAATTTAGATTAGCAATGAATCAAAATTAAACTCAATAATATTATACCCAAAAAAAAATCAATGATACTTTACGTGTACTAATTTTACACGTAAAGCTTATTCATAAAAATTCTACGTTCACTATCATCCTGTTCAACCAAATATACCCTTAGAAAATAATTTTAAAAAAAAGTATGGTTCATTTGGTGTTGTGCGTGTGCTATACATGTTTTCAACAAGATAAGTGTCTGTTCATTGATCAAAAATGAAAAATATGCCTTTTATTTTTGTACGGTACATTAGTCATAAGTGTGGAAGCTCAAATAGTTTGGTTTTTTCGTTGGATCCAGGCTCACAAACAACAACCAAAATGGGACCTAGTCCAAGTAGCTAAGCTAGTGCAGAAATGAGGTGAGCTATTGGCCCAATAAATGTCTACAGATTAAAAACAACCATCGTATGACAACAACCAAAAAAAAATCTTAAGAGCATTTGTACCCAAAAAAAAAAAGCATCGACGTGAAATCTTCACTAGAACTAAACAACATTGAATCTTTTGAACAGGAGCTCCACTATCCTAGCAAATCTGCGAGGACCAGTCCATACATTCTTCACGTGAGGGCTACTTGTGCTTTCTCCCCTGAAGACTCACTCCATTACTTAATAATCTTGAACCAAAAAAAAACTTAGGTGCATTTGATTCAGATTTTGAAAAAAAACCTTAAAACTTAAATTTTATATTTAATTAAAAAATTTGAAAATATTTTTTTTTAGAACCTATATTTTTTAGTTTCTACAAAAACATTAAAATTTTTTTTTTTTTTTAGATTCTAATTTTTTTTAAAAAAACTATTCAAATATACTAAAATGATTTTTTAAGTGAAAAAATGATTTTGAGTTGAAAAAATCCGAAGCAAACACACCCTTAATAATCCTTCATTAATTAAAGGCAAAGCATTTTTTTATTTGTGATATCTGCTATTAAGACGAAAATAATTAGATTGACACGCATTACACATGTATAACCTTAGTTTTTCTTCTACCTTCTAAAGTGTTACCTTTAATTAATGTTGATGGTGTTTCCTTTCCCCTTTAACTTATTCGCTACTGAGATTGGTTAATTTTTTTTTTTAATCTCTCTGCATGTTAATGGCGGTGTCGAGTAAGCAACAACTGTTATACTTAAATCAGTTATCATACTAAATTACAAATACTACATAGTATGTACACTACTTGCTTCTCCCGTTGAGGTTAAAAAAACCAATAAAGGCTTTGAATTCACGTTACTGTTTGGGCATATCACGTGCACGGTGGGTACCACTTGAAATTACTATATCATACTATATCATTAACATGGCTTTACACTTAAATTAACAGCGGGATTAATTTAAGAGGGGAAGGGGGATAATATATTCAAAGCAGATTAAAAAAAAGGCAGGGAACAAATAAATTAATAACAAAGATGAACATTTAAGACATGATTATGTTAGTATATGTCGGGACATGGGAATGCACGTGCGTCGCCGAAATCATCGTTGCTGCAAAATTTGAAAGAAAAGGAAGATGCGGTGCACGTGCTTACCGGTCAATGGTCAAAAGCCAGGGCTTAATTTAGCTTTACAGAAAGAAGATGAGAACGATGATTAGGATCCCTTGGTCCCAGTCCCAATCTAAGAATCTAACTCCCTCATCATCACCGTGCAATAACTCTAATCACACCCCTATAATGATCAGGGGCTTTCAATACTCAAAATTATGCTAATAAAAATCGTGAATTGATAAGCATGAAAATTAAGATAAGGCTCCCTATTCTTCAACAATTTTACCAAGGGAAAATGGATATTAGATCAGTGGTAGTATAGTATTTTAATCTTTTTTATATATTATGTATTAATATAATAAATTTCTTTGATTTGTGAGAGTTAAAAATATTCAAATTAATTAAACATTTAAACGAACAAAAATATGGAAAGCTTTCTTTTTAATTTTTTATTCTCTTTCTTAAATATAGATAGACGTCGCTAATGGTTGAGCTTCAAGTGGCACAAATATGGAAAGCTTGCGTATTAAAATTGGGTGTGGTTGGTTTCAGGTCGTGTACTTCTACTTTAAAGTAAGCATGCTTCTAAACAAAACAAAACTTGGCCATCATTTTTATATATGATCTTTTTTCCATAAAAAATAAGACTGATACAGTATGAACCAGAGAAGATAGTAGTACACAAAAATATAGAAATCAGATTGATCATGACATAAAACACAGAACCACGTTTTGATTTTAGTATTTTAAGTAACATACACAATTAACTAATAAAATTGTAGGGCAGAGGCAGTATCCACATTCCTTTTGTCTGGGGGCACCACGTGTGATGTCACATGCCGTTTTGAAAGGAGGATAGACAAGAACAAGCAAAGTTAGTCACCTCACTTGCAACTTGCAGGTTGCTGCGTCAAGAGAATCAAGCTAGAGAGATTACTCAAAGCTAGCAAATGTGTGAGCGTACACAAGTTGTACCTCCACACAATTTTTTTATCTTCACCAACAAATTTTGGTATTGTTAATTTGTGTATGTCTACGTGTGGAAAACTAGGACGATATTAATTATTCGATAATTCATGCATGAAATATATGATTGAACGGAGAGATTGAAATTGGAAGCTTCTTTTTGGATTATATGATGTATTGTATTCTAGGGGAAAATGCTTCCGTATGTATTATAAGAAGGAAAATGCTTCCGTATGTATAATAAGAAGAAACAATAAATGTTATTTATGAATATATGATTAGAAATTTCTTGAATAACTTCTACCGTCTCACATCGCCACAACTTTTTTCAACTCACACTTATGATGATTTTCTTTGCAAAACCTGACTGTCGCCTAATGTTTCATAAATTTTCGTACCACCATTATTGGTACCATTTAGCATTGCTCTACTGTAAAACATTAATTTATGTGTGGAGTTTGGTAGCTATAAAGTGTTGAAGGTTTTATGCTTTAACTGAAGTGTAGGCATACATAAAATTTTACAATATTTTCACTAATGTTAAATTGTTAATGGGTTAGTTTAGTTTGAAGTTAAAGTAAAGTAAATTGAAACAGAACTAGCCAAACTTATTTAAATTTGTTTTGTTTAATTCATGAAAAATTTTCAACCCATCCAAATTCGATAAATTTTACCAAGAGCTTTTTCGATTTTGTTGGTACTTGGACTAAAACAAAAATAGGAAAAACAAAACTAAAGCCAAATTATTCCGCTCATACTTTGTTCTTGAGAAAAAACAAAGAGAAAGTTGAACTTTTACGATAAATAACAATATGGCCAGCATACTGGACGCTAATTAATTATTAGTAATACGCTACACGACAAAGTCTTAGTCAATGTTCGGTATAATTATAGTAACCTATAATGCTTTCTTCAAGCTAGCTAGCTCAATGACAGCTCTTGCCTTGTTATAATCCGAAATAACTTCGGCTACTTTTGTTCAAAGCGATTATAGAATCCGCCAATGAAAAAAAGCAGGTAGAAAATCCTCTTTACTTAAGGGGATCCAATTACACCTTTCTAGCTTGTTTTAATAACTAAGGCGCGACAAGAGACATTTCGTCCTATGATAGCATTTGTCTGATATTTTCGAGATAAAAATACAGAGACAGTAGATGTAATAAAATGAAAATATAAATAATAAATATATATATATATATATATATGAATATTATTAAAAAAAATATTAAATTTCTATCTTTATATCATATTTTTATATTTTAAAAGTATGAAAATTTTATATTTTTCTATTAAATTTTTTCTTTTGTTTCTATCTCCATTATTAAATAAATTTGTGTCTCTAATATCTTATATTTCTGTATTGAAAATAATAAGCAAACGCTATCTAGGTGTTCAACAATAAGAAGATGGTGCATAGAGTTAAAGGAGATTGAGACGGTGGAAGATGTTAGGACGGGAAAACAAAAGATCGAACAATTGCATTTTCGATTTGCTGATAATATACTACATAGCCCATTTATTTATTATTAATAGTCATCCTGAAAAATTAAAATAAATTGATACATTAAAATGTTAATCTATCTTATAATAATGTAATGTATTAATTTATTTCGATTTTTTAAGATAACTATTAATAATGAATAAATGGAGTACTTTTTTACCTTGCTAACAACTAAATAATCATAAACTATAGTAGGCTTTTGGAATATAATGATTAAGCATCATGTAGAGACCGCAGAAGGCTAACAACTAATCTTTGTAAATACTAAATAGCTTATTTAAATTTTTATATAAAAAGAAATTTTGAAAATTAACTTAATTATAGACAAGTTATTCTATATTTGAATATGCAGTAATATATAAGTGTTTGTTTTAAGTATTTTAAAAAATGTTTATGAGAAGTTTGATATGTATTTTATTATATTGATTTTTTTTAAGCATGAAAAATAACGTTTTAAAAAATAATAAATTGTATAAAAATAAGATAAAAATTAAAAATATAATTTTTTTAATTTGACTTTAAAAAGTTAAAAAGAATCGGGAATAATGTTATCCAACCGTGCTTATATACACAATAATTACACCCCATTTTCAGTTCTAGTTTATCAAATTGGAGACACAGGGTTTCACTATTTGAAGAGAAAGAATTTTGACTTGATTGACAATGCGGGTTTGAACTGGAAATAGTAAACCCAACATGGTTATAACTTTAGTTACCGAAAAAAAATGCTGGAATCTATCTATGATATATTTATACTTTCATAAATATCAGTCTTCCTTTTTTTTAAAAAAAATTCCTTTCTGTTTTGAAATTTTGATAAGCTTTTTATTTTGATCAAACACATACATGCTCGTATTCAATTGATTGTTACATCTTTTATATATCCTGAGTAATTATAACATATAATAATATATAGTATAAAAAAAAACATTTTTTTAATTATAAACAGTATAACAAAACATAATTATATGTTATATGTTACATGTCATAAGAATAACATATTATATAATAGAAGTATATATATTATTATATGTTATATGTGAGTATAAAAAATAACATAAAATTATCTTCCATATTTGTTATCCTAATCCGTTCAATATGTGTTTAAATTAGTTAAATTGTGCATGAACTAATTATCACCTTTCTCGAATCATGTTCTTAGATTAAAGGGGGAAAAAAAAATCAGTATGTATCATGTATCATTTTGTGGATAAATATTACCTCTCACTACTCTCTATTCTCCTAACGTTTTTAATATAATTGTTGATGCCTTCAATAATAAGTGATATAGCATATTTTATTACTCTGAAAGTATATAAGAATTTTTCTTCCCAATAATTGACAAAAGTCTTAGAAGGCTATTATCCACTCTAATTGATGAGATAAAAATTCCATTATTACGAGCAAGCATCTGATTATTTCATTTCAGTGAGCGCGCGCGCGCACACACACACATGTATATATAGACGTCTGATCGATGATTGATGATAGAGGGGCTGGCATGTAACGAGATGGGAATGGGCCTTCAATCATACTAACTTTGGCAGGTTATTTGCTTAGGCAAGAAAGTGAAAGGCAGAGTCAACACGAAATTGGGTAGCTAGCATTAGCAATGAGCAGCGCAAGTGATGACAATAGCTAGAAGAACAAAAACAAAGAGAAGCAGCCATAAACATGAGTGTGCCTACAACACCAGGTGTCTCCGTCAACAAAACGCAACGAGAGGCCACGTCTCATGCAGTATGGAATTAATCATCACTGTGATAGATAGGGACCCATTATTGATTTCCCCCCAAAGCAAACAACACATATCACATACGTAATATAAATATAGTCAATTAAAGATTGCATGGTGTTGCATTCGAAAATATTATCCTAATACTTAAAATAGGTGTCTACCTAGGACACCTACTCTATCATCGTTGAATGTAATGGTGACTCCAACTTATTTATTTGTTTATCATATTCATTAATAATAAAGTAAGTATCTCAACTAGACACTCACTCTTAAATGTTAGAATAACAATTATGTTATTGCATTGCACCGAAGACCGAACAAATCACCCACTAATACGTGCATGTATATGCCTTCGCCCTTCTTCTACGCGTGTTCCTCTTGTGAACAAAGGAGAGTGATACTAGATGTGGCTTATTTTGGAGTCAAGTTCTTCGTGTAAGAAGTAAAGATCAAAGTCAAGTTCATTGAATAAAAGCTGTTTGTTAGTGCCTGATGCTAGCAGATAGAGCAGGGTTCTCTTCTACTTGATGACTACTAATTATTTATTTTGTTCATGTATACTAGATTCTAATTGTCGATCTCTTCCTCCTTACTCTTTAGTCGTCCCTTCCCTTGTAATTATAGAATGCACTGAGTTCGTTTTTAATTTTAGGTTCTACTATCTAGTTGATTTTTATTTTCATCAAAGTTTAAGAATAATTCTAATTCTCATCATTAATTATCACCAGTAACATATATTATATTTGAAGATATTAATAAAAACTATCTTAACATGAAGGCATTTCATGTTGAAAAATGTTAGTCACACACTCTTAATTCTTAAATCATTATTTTTAACTTTTTAAGAAAGAAATTAAATGACAATTAAACATATGATTTGAATTTCAAACGAATCGCACCTATCAAAGACCCCAATAATTATTCTTTTACATATATTCTAATCAAGAACACGCTCATGCGAGCTGTTATTGTAAAGAACCGATTGCGCCTTGTATAATCACTTCCCTTGATAACTTAAATTTGTTGACTGTCTCACTGTATGCGTGGATCTGGTCGCAAATAAGAATGGACGATTGGGTTTAATCAAACAATTATATAAACCACGATAAAGATCACGTATGTTTACTAATAGTCTACTAGTACATAATGGCAAGTAAGTATTGCTGCACAGTTAGAATTAATATAACTGCTAGATTTTGTTGAAATTTGAGAAAAATAATTAGATAGATTTAAAAAGTGAAAATCATTTACCTATTCGGAGTTTAAAAATAATATCAACATATTTGACAAAAATAATCTGTCCTTAAATAATGATCTCTTTCTTATCCTATTAATCGTTTTTCATCACATGAACACGAGAAAAATATAATTAGTAATTGTTTTAAACTTTTAAACATAATTAAATATTATCTTCCGCAATTGATTGTTAGGACAAAGGACATGATATAAGTTGGAGACAGGTGATTTCTTTTCCGCAATATGTTGATTAGCATTGTGATAGCAATTACGTCTATTTCATATTTTCTCATTTTAATTTGAATGTTTAATATTATATTACTATTTAATATTATACTAACAATAAATGGTCATGTATTTGTAGAAAAATATTATTTGTACTCATGACGTGTGAAACACTCTGTCGACTTACATCTCATCCACCATTAAATGTAATGTAGATCCTATTCAAGTAAGGTCTACACTTTATCTAATGGTGGATGAGATGTGAGTCGACACGATATCTCATGCATCATGAGTATAAATAACACAACTCATTTTATATAGATCGAATACAAATATGAGTTACGTTGTTTACACTCATTGTGCATAGGACGACATATCGACTCACATCTCATCGACCATTGAATTGAGTGTAGACCCTATTTGAATGAGATCCACACCCCACTCAATGGGGGATGAGATGTGAATTGTCATGGGGTCTGACATATCATGAGTACAAATAACATTTTTCTAAAGTTATGTTATTTGTACTCATGATGCATGTGACATTATTTCGACTCACATCTCATTTACTATTGGATGAAATGTAGACTCTACTTATATGAAATACTTATACATTATTATTAATTAATATTTAATTAATACCTCAATTAATGAGTTTGTTTATGTTTGAAATTAATAAAGGTAAATTTATTAAATAATCTTAAGTAGTATGAAAAATAAATTATTATTTATCGTATCATGTTTGATTATTTATTTCATAGTTTGATTATGATAATAATTATTTATTCAAAATTTTTAACACAATATATCAAATTTCAACACATAATCAAGTAAGGTAAAAGAAAAATTATAACCACTGCAAAAATATATAAGTAATTTGAGAAGAGACAAACTGTAGATTCAATCTCCTGAACTTGCCCGTCCTAATTAAATTAAATGAATCCTTTTGCATACACACTCATAACAGGTGGGATTCGTGCGAGGGGAATGTATCGTCCATGGTAAAATACCTTAATTAGATTTAGGTGTGTGCAAATCCTTAGAGCGGAAAAAAACAATTTTTTTATATATATATTTGGGTAAAATTTGGGGGAAGAAACAAATACACAATTTGCTAAGTTTTAATAAATCAATGCACACTTTTTAATTTTAAATCACAACGTTAGTTACATTTTAGCCTAAAATAGTGTGTCATGCTATATAATAGCCTTAGGCGTTACGTAGTAGTCCTATTTGGATAAAATAGTTACATATGTGGGATAAAAAATTATTTTATGTGTATCTATCAGTCAATTTAAATTTTTAAAAGATATGATTCATAACAGAGTATCAAAGCTTATATATATATATATATATATATATATATATATATATATATATATGTATGTGTGTGTGTGTGAGATCAAATGAATAATTGTTTAATTCTTGTTACCCTCCAACTTAAACTTTTTTAAAAAAGGAAATTTCACAAAAACAGATGATTTATAACTGGAGGAAGTTAGGACCGAACTAAAATAACAGCAATATAGGAGTGAAAAGATTAGTCAAATGATCCAATCTTATTGGCACAATAAAGGTTTCTGGTATAAGTACGAAGAATTAAATTTATGTTATTTTTGTACCCCAAAAAAATTATGTTATTTTACAATGCTGAACAAGTTCAATAATTAATCTAGCCCTTTTTTGTAATTTGCCAATGATGAAAGAAAATTATGTTTATTTTATAATAAAACGCTAACTATCAATCCAAAAGTAAATAGATTAAGAAATAAACAAACTAAACAGAAAATTGAAGTGACATTGGATGCTTTGCAAGGGATTGAAGAGGATGCGTCGTAGCTGCCGGTCTAAATGTGGTAGAACGCAGAAGATGATGCGTATTCATCGGCACTGCTTTATGCACTCATGTTTCCCGGCCCGATTCGGGTTTCTATCTTAAAAGTGACACATCTCCTTATTAGTGTACATTAATCTTGGTCTTATGCTATAGCTAGGGGGGTGAGTGATAAATTATATATTGAACCCAATTTATTTACTACTCGTGCTTCCCGTTTTCACGGCCTTTGGTCTAGTGGTGTGCGTTGCGCCTTTGCTTTTTAATTTGTGCACAGAAACTTGATGTTGCCATTTCTTCGGAGCCAGCAGGCAAAAAGGGCACTCGGTGTTGTGCCTAGGGAGCAATGTATATAATGTATTAGCCTCTCTCATCTCATCGGGTACTCCAATGCTGCCTCTCAACTTTGACTAGAATGGTTATTAACTATTCACTCATTATTATTATATATATAATTACCCACTTGAGTATTTTATGCGTTGCCTATTTATTAAATTGATTAATTATGCTCGTGAAGTATCATTATGGTAAATCAGAAGGAAAGATTAAGTTTCAGTGGCTTTTAAGATCTATGATATGATGTAGGTTCCTGTCTTGAACGTTTTTTTTTTTTTCCCCCGCTTTTGTTTGATTGAGTTGGTAGTCATCATCATATTTACATTAGGTTCAGTTGAACGTAATGATGCCTTTCTATGCGACAAGGTGTTATGAGTTTTTTTTTTTTTTTGGTTGGTTAATTTCTAATAGTATCTCTTTACTCAATATGAGAAACTAATATTTCGAAATATAATTAAATGCTTAAGAGTATAGCACTAATATTTTTGTATGATGCGTAAATTATAAAATTATACTAAGAACTTCGTATTAAGAGATTTTGAAACTCTTTCATTTCACTCGCAAAACTCCTTGTTGCTCGAGAACCTTCCTTCGATGAACAGAAATATGCTGTTATATCTTTCTTAAGACATGATAGAGGAATGGTCGGTTAACTGGCTAAGTGGGAATGGATGAGTTAGACATCTTTTTAAGGGGCTGTAAATTGTTTCCAAAGCACTTGTTGCTGGATCATTATTTTAAATTTCGCAAATTTAAAACAAACTATATAAATGTGAATTATCCTATGGCTCCGGCATTGACAATTTACCTTTAATTTGATCATGCGAGGTGCATTAGTTGATTTCGATGTAAGTTCTGACTCGGACACCTATCTCTTCAATATTTTACTTGAACTTTTTTTTTTTTGATATATACTTTTTTTTACTTGAACGTTTAGTGAGGGAGTTGTGCAAGTTAAGACAAAAACTACTATTTTTTTTTATGATAAAAGGAAGCACAACCGACCTTTGCAAAAAACGGGAAACAATAACCACCATTATATTTGTTATGTTTTATTATAAAGAAAATTAAAGTTTTTGTATTATTTTATTTCAATTATATATGCTTGGGTAGAAAAACAAAACGAAAAAAAATACTTTGAATTGAAGATTTTAGATCAATATTATTTCTGATAAAATAAAAATTATAAAGAGACGAAGAGAATTAAAATACGCAAGTCATTAATGAAAATGAGTAATAAATTTTATTTGCCATTTTTTTAATGTTCATTAACCTCTAAACTATTATATATAGAATTTAATGTTGATATATGATCACCCGTGCAAAATATTTCATATTAATGTTAATCAATCATATATAATTTTTTGTATGATCTTATAAAAAAATAATATTTTGTATGATTTTTGTGGTAATTAATTATGATGAGAATCAAACGTTTTAATGACACGATGATAATATACCAGTTAATAACTATACAAATTACATATTCTATAATTTTTACTAATATCAAATTAAATTTTTATTCTTTAATATACACAGAAAAATATATATTTAATTTTATTTTCAGATCAATCTTCAATTTCAGTTTTGATGTATAAAACTTAAGGAAAAAAAATTATTTTTTATACCCAATCTTTCAACAAGATTTCAATATATGGGTAAATTGCAGGTTCGTCGTGGCTGCCTACCATTGCAGCTTCGTGAATCTTCCTCATGTGCCTGACAACCAGTACCTAATAAGCCCCTCCATGCCAACCACCACTAAACCAACCGCAAACCTTCGCTCCTATCAGTCATGGTGCTTCCTGCCTCAGCTGCACTGCTGTGCAAATCAATCAAAGGCAAGAGAGGCACCCAACAGTGAAGCACAAAGAGAGCAAGAAGCATGTAAATGGAAGAACATCTTGCTGATTTTATTTAGATTTTGGGGTCTCATGAAAGTGGATTATCAAGCAACATGAATGTATGATGTTTGCTAAATCGATTTTTAAAAATAATAATCCAAACAGATTTTTTTTTGTTTTTCATCATTATAAACTTGTTTTGAGAAATAGTTTGTCAAACGTATTTTTTTGCTTTTTAGTTGTTAAAACTCATTTTCAATTTAGTTTTAAAAACACTTTTAAAAAACTAAAAACACAAAAACATTGTCAAACATTCCCGTAGTTATTCTTGGTGGGAATAAACAAGAGAAATATTATTTATATTTACTATTCATGATATGTCGTATCGACACACTCTTATTTGTTATTGGATGAGGTGTAGATTTCATTTAATTTGAGACTCATATCCCATATAATAATAGATAAGAATGTATTGACATATAATATATGAGTACAAATAACGTTACTCAATTTAAAAAAAAAAATACAACAAAAAATACACACAAACAAATAGATGGAGAGAGAAAAGTTGCGAGTTTGAATTTTGCATTATGTCCCTGAACCATTAGTTCATTACCATAGGTCCATTTTCCGGGAGAGCTGCATGGCAGGAGAGACATTTTTTTTTTTTTGGGTTGTATTCACTTCCTAAGTTGTCTTTAATACGAAGACATAAGTATTTAAAGGCAAAGTCGGGTGATTCAAATGTGTCCAAATCATTAGAATCCCTTTTACATGTGTAAGTATAGAATAAATATGGCTTTTAAAGTTTCATAAATTTGGAAATTTTTGCACGCGTAAAGGAGTTATTATTTTGATTTTATGGTCAAATTAATCTTTATTTTTATTTTTGCTAAAGGAAAATTTAACTCGATGAGATTTTTAAAAATTTTATTTTAAGATCGCGACAAATCACCAAGAATCATGATAAAATTAACGCTCAACTGCATTAGTTAATTTTACACATTTTGTTGTCTTTTTCAAAGATTCATGATAAAAATTAACCGTCAACCGCATTAATAAGTTAGTTGACTTTTCACGTTTTATTGTCTTTTTCAAATATTCATGATAAAATTATAACGGTCTGCTTCGTTAATTAAATTTTCATGTTTTCTTGGCATTATTGAAAATTCATAACAAAATTAATGGTCAATTACGTTACATTAACTAACTTTTCATGTTTCGTTATCTTTATTGAAAATTCATAGTAATAGTAATAATCAACTGCATTAGTTAACTTTTCACACTTTGTTGTTTGTGTTAATCCTTCTTTTCTCTCGACATGGGGCCAAAATAATGATATATGCACAAGAATATGGATAATTGAGTTTCACATTGTACTCAGAATTTGTAACATCTCCTGCTACTTTATGGATTGACAACTATCTCACAAACTAACACGAATCTTTTCAACACGCTTTGTCCTCACTCACACGCTTCTTAGGAAAACTTTTCAGGAGGTCATCTATCCCAAAATTGCTCAAAGTCAAGCACGTTTAATTGTGGAGTTCTTTCAATTTGGGCTACCGAAAAGAAGATGCATACCTATACAGTCTAAGGATCCCTCATTTGGGTGTGTAATCAGTTCATTCATGTACCCCTCAGCTTAAAGAGCCTTGTGAGGAGCCACTCCTTGTCCGTGTCTTCTTTTGCACCGACAATCACTCATCACTCTCGTCCCGGGGGTTACATGCCCACCAGCTTCCGCGTCCCCGAACTATACCGTACTAGGAGAGGTGCAAGCTCTGATACCATTTATAACATTCTCTGCTACTTTATCGATTGACAACTGTTCCCACAAATCAACACGAGTCTTTTTAGCATGCTTCGTCATCACTCACACGCTTCCTAAGAAAACTTCCCAGGAGATCACTCATCCCAAAATTGCTCCAAGTTAAACACGGTTAATTGTGGAGTTCTTTCAGTTTGGGCTATCGAAAAGAAGATGCATCTTGTTGGTATAGGTATTACAAATCAATTCATATAAGCTCTCTTCAACTGTATAGTCCTATACCTATACAGTCTTAGGATCCCTCTCATTCGGGTGTGTAATCGGTTCATTCATGTACCGCTCCGCTTAGAGAGCCTTATGAGGAGCCGCTCCTTGTCCTTGTCTTCTTTTGCACCGACGATCATTCCTCACCTTCGTCCCTAGGTATTACAAAATTCACAGTAAAAAGCTCTTTTTTCTTTTAATTTTCTGACAAACAAATCTAAAATTTTAGATTGATTGGTAACTTTTGGTTTTATGAATAAGGGCTTTTACCCGCTGAGTCAGTTCAAAGCTTGATTAAAAAGTTCAAATCAATCAACTATAATTAGAAAAATGTTAGATCGCTTAGAATGGAGTTATTAAAACATAGCTTGTTTTTCAAAGTTATTTTTTTATAGTTTTAATATTTAAGCCTTTTATATACTTAAATACAGTCATGATTAAACAATCTTCACAATAATTGTAATTTATAAGATTTAGGATTTGGATTGTTTAAAGTGAATAATTTTACTTTTAGATCAATAGAGTGAAGGGACTTTACTTTTAATTTTATTGATCGAAAAATAAAACCTTCTTATTTTAATCTTAGAGGATTTTTGTCCTAAGATTTAGACCTTGATCTTATATATTTGGGACATAATTTACTTAGCGCTACATATAGCCAACTCTTATTTGGTCAATACTTCGCGCGTTCAAGTATAGTTTCCATTCAAAGTAATTATTACAATGTTATTTCAGTTCTTCCAGTAAGCAAATAAGATGAATGATGGTTATGCTATTTTTTTTTGTCAATTTTATTTTGCAAAAAAAAAAAAATGTTTGAACTATATGATAGAAAAAATTTGTACAGTACAACATAAAGGCATATATATCAGACCAGTTACTACGTCTTTTCAAGATTGAATATTATGAGAAATGACATGTACAGAGTTATCCTGGCTGGGAACAAACAAGCAAGTGCAAGTTGATGATGATGTTAGAGATAAGAGAAGAAAAGAGATGCTCAGCTTAGTTATGAGTTTGAATTTTGCTTTTGTTACCTACTAGAGCACTGGACTGGACCCAAACCTCTTCCGGGAGAGCTGCATGTAAGACAAGTGTGTGTGAGAACGCGAACACCGTTTTCCCCAAACCAAAATGCGGAAGGGCACTATGGTAAATTCCCCCTAACAAGCCCAAACTAACCCTAACAAACAAATTCTTCAATTTTCCGCCAGCCCGGATCTTTCGCGACCGTGTTTCGGACAAATTTTCTTCACTGCAGACCCAAAAGTCACTTATCTCCGCTTTCTTTTTTTTTTCCCCGTTATTTTATCTATCATTTTCAATTTTTTTTTAATTATTTGCCACTCTATCTTCTTTTGCTTCCTATAACTCCCCTCAATCCCTCAGCTTTTGCGCTGAAACTCTTGCTGTTATATAACTTAACTCTGCACCACTCTCCTTTCTCTCTCTCTCTCTCGTTTTTGCTCTCATCAGAACTAAACTGAAGCTTCATAAATGAGATTGCATGCATTCATTTTTCTCCATTTTCTTCGTCCTCTCCCCTTAATCACTTAGATATTTATATTATTTATTTATTTCCCTGTTTAAAGTAGTAGCGTGTAACCCTCGTGGAGAAGTGGCTTTCGTCAAAGAGTAACGCCCTATAAGCTGCTCAGCTTCAGGGACAGATATCATTTCAGTTTCGGAGCCTAGCTTATTCTTCCCTTTATTGTGCGGCATAGCGAAGCTAGCATCTCTTGTCTCTTTCCTTCGTGTTTAGGGGAAAAACTCTTGATCTGGTTGTGCTTGGTTGCTGGTCGGAGAGAAAAGACAGAGACATCAAATGGCTCGTGCAACTAACTGGCTATCGTTTTCGCTGTCTCCTATGGAAATGCTAAGGTCCTCCGAACCCCAGTTCCCTCAATACGACGCCGCTTCACCCAACTCTACTCACTCCAACAACAACTACTTCCTTGATCACTTCTACGCCAATGGTAACTACCACTAATTTACCACTCTCTCTAGCTACGCATAACAAGCTTCAGTGTTCGTCGTTTTCTTATGTCGATCATAATTAAAAAACAAAAAAGTAAAAATGATTCTTTATTTATTTATTTATTTTATTTTTTGTTTCGTAGGTTGGGGGAACCAGGGAAAGGAACAGCAACCGGATGGCATGGCGGAGCCGTCGCTTTTTCTGACGAGCTACGTGGACTCCTCGCATAATCTCAGCCACGCGCCGCCGCATGCGGCGGCCGCGGCTACGGTGCCTAAGTTGGAAGACTTTCTTGGCGATTCTTCGTCGTCGATGATTCGTTACTCCGATAGCCAGACGACGGAGACTCAGGATTCGTCGCTGACGACGCACATGTACGACCACGGCGGCTCCGCCGCATACTTCGGCGGCGGCGGCGACCAGCAAGATCTGAAGGCCATTGCCGGGTTCCAGGCCTTCTCCGCCGCCAACTCTGGCTCCGAGGTGGACGACTCGGCCTCCATCGGTAGGGTGCAACAGAACGAGTTCGGGACTCGCTCGGTTGAGTCGTCCGGGAACGAGTTGGCCTTCTCAAACGGCGCAGCCACCGGAGCTTTGTCCCTCGGCGTGGCGCAGAGCTCAGAGAAAGCCGTCGTGGTTTCCGATTCCGATAGCTCGAAGAAGATCGCCGATACCTTCGGCCAGAGAACCTCAATTTACCGAGGAGTCACTAGGTAATAACCAATGTTTCGTTCCACTTCTCTATTTTTCTTTTGCATTTTTATTTTTATTTTATTTTATTGTTGAAATGAATGATTTCTCTTTTTCAACCCCAAAGGATATTTTGGCATGTTGGGGAATATTTAGATTGTGATTTCTAGTAGTTGTTGTTTGACCAGAGTGTAAAACGAGGTCATGATGTTCATTAATTTCGCCTTCTTTTTTCACATTTCTATTTGATATTTGATTAATATTTGTCTTTTATTTTTTCATATTATACTCCTGTTTTAAAGATTTTTTGGGGTTATCATTTGAGAAAAACTATTTGAACACCCAAAAGTGGGTGTCTGAAACAGACACCCATTTTATAACTATTGGATGTGATGGATGTCCCCACTTATTCTTAACATTCATCACATTCAATGGTTAAAAAGTGGGTGTCTGTTTCAGACACCCACTTTTGGGTGTTTAAATAGCACTTCTCTTATCATTTTATTGTTTCATTTCAGGCACCGATGGACGGGTAGATATGAAGCGCATCTATGGGATAACAGCTGTAGGAGGGAGGGTCAGGCCAGGAAAGGGCGTCAAGGTTGCACTCTCTCTCCGCCTATTTTTTTGAAGTGAACTAACAAAGATGAGAATAATAAATTTATAGTAGAAATATGAAAACAAAAAATGGGAATATAATTTGTATTTGAGAAATGTTAATTATACCGGTATGAGATATCGTATTGACTCGTACTTTATTTATTATCGAATGAGATATATATCCTACTTAGATATGGATTAATTTCCATATAATAATAGATAGATTCTGAATTGACATATTATCTCATGCTTACTGGTACAAATAATACAACAGTATATTTTCGTAGGGATGTATAATTATATATACTGTGACACTGAAAAGAGGGTTGCATGCATTGAAGGTGCATTAATGGTTTGGAGTGTGTGGTAGGACACCTGGGTTTCTTTCTCAACAGTCTTTTTTATGATTGACTGATGTTTGTGTGCTGCTACGTATGGCTTCTAGTACTTTGTTACTTCACTGTTTGGCTCTGCGTTCTCTCTTTCAATTGATTTGATCCGATGTGCCGCCATTTTGCCCCATGTGAAACGGGTGCCCTCTGCATTTCTTGTCTGCTTAGACATGGATATATGTTTCTTGAGGAGACTACTCCTTCCTTTCTCTCTCTCTCTCTCTCTCTCTCTCTCTCATCTTCCGTACCCAATTGGTGTTTGACGCCACCATGGCTAACATCTATCCATCTAGTCCTTCCTCTTAACTGTTGTGTTGTTCTGTTCTGATGAGTTGTAGGGGCTTTAACTTTTGCTTTTGCTTTCAACCTGTGCCAGACTAAAGCTGGGTTTGACCACATCACCCATCAATCCCTCCATATTGAAATACTTGTTTGTGCTTAGTTACTTACATTGAGGTGGTAGCTGAAATTAAAGGGTTTTTAATTTGACAGTGGGGTCTGGCAACTCTCTGATGATAATGTGTCCTATTGGTTCTGAATTAAACTCACGGGATTCCTTAGATATTGTGTAGTAGAGACAAATTAAATTAAAATAACATAATAAAAAATATTGTAATGGGTCACTTTATTGGAAGATAGACATGAGAAAGAAAATGCAAAAAGTGTGATGTTTATAATCTATATATCTAATGAGAAACAGGCAATTCGGCGTTTCTTTTTTTCCGCCTGTTTTTCATGTGGCCCCTGTTCCGTGATATGTCTTTGACTATTAAGTGAGCTATAACTAGTGGGGTTATTGAAAATTTACCAAAAGGGAAAATAGTATTGTTAATATAGCTCAACTTTTTTGTACAATTAATATTCGACTAGTCCTTGTACTTAGAAAAGAGGGTGGGGTAGATGGATCTCATGCAATCCACAGTTCCTTGATCTATCGTTGTAGCTAAAAAGGGCGTGAAAGAGCAAAAAATAAAAATAAAAGTTGGTTGTGCGCATGCA
This sequence comes from Dalbergia cultrata, assembly GCA_031216105.1. Classification (NCBI taxonomy): domain Eukaryota; kingdom Viridiplantae; phylum Streptophyta; class Magnoliopsida; order Fabales; family Fabaceae; genus Dalbergia; species Dalbergia cultrata. The sequence goes on along the minus strand of JAVHNL010000103.1, from coordinate 3,646 downwards.
CCGTAGCATTTGGCAAGCATATGATCACTTTTTCTCTTAGTCAATTTTTGGCAGATAATTTTGATCATACCGTAAGTTGATATTTGATGTTCTTGGCTTTTCCTTTGCATGGGACGTGACATGGTGCATTTCTGGCCGCTACTCATCCTTTTGACTGCTACTACAGTGTATTTGGGTAAGAAATCCTTTCAGTTAGCTGATCTGTTGCATAAGTCTTCTCGATCAACCTATCTTAAGCTTTTGTATAGTTATATTGTTTATTAGAGAGGTGGTGAATTGTCATGGTTATCAGGTGGATATGACAAGGAAGAAAAGGCCGCGAGAGCTTATGATTTGGCAGCTCTAAAGTACTGGGGTCCGACCGCCACTACCAACTTCCCTGTAATTGTCACTTCTTGTATCATGTTTTGATTTTGATTGTTGTTATTTGTTTGTGTGCATGAATTCCTACGTTAATAGCTGAACGGAACCTTGAAATTGGACTAAGGAGTGAGAGATATTCTACTAAAGTAATAGCTTTTAATTCATATTTAAGAACTTGTGAGCATATGCTCATTTTTTTCGCTAAAGTGGATCTAGGTGAATGGCTGTTGTCAAAGGAATATGCTTTACTTGGTACGTAAAAAGTTGAGGCTGAGGTGCCAAGAAAGTGCATTTAGGATTTTCTGGCCAATGTGGGAAGAAGGAGAAAAAAAATAAAATAAAAGAAAAAGAAAGGGGGGACCAGAAAAAATAAATGAGTTTCTGTATACCAGAAAATAAATTATATTTTTTACGTAGTGATTGGAATTTGCATCCTTCCCTTATTTGTATCCTCTTATTTCTTAGGTTTCCAACTATACAAAGGAATTGGAGGAGATGAAGCATGTAACAAAGCAAGAATTTATTGCATCACTAAGAAGGTTTGTATGATTTGGCCTGTTCAATTTTAAACAATATATAATATATACTTCTGTGTGCGGCTACTGAAATTCGGACGACACATTCTTGCAGGAAAAGTAGTGGTTTTTCTAGGGGAGCTTCCATATACCGGGGTGTCACAAGGTTTGGAATTTTAAATGAGTTAACATATTTTCTATGTATTTGAGATTTTGTTGTTATTGTGTAGCTTATGTTCCCCTGGGTCCTATATTTTATACTTGTTTTCAATCCTGCAGGCATCATCAACAGGGTAGATGGCAAGCAAGAATTGGCCGTGTTGCAGGAAATAAGGATTTATACTTGGGAACATTTGGTAAATATTTCAGCTTCCATCATTCCTATGTTAAGAAAAATGATTGCATTGTTATGTAAATGGTCAAGTTTGACAGCATTTATCTATTATCGCCCAATGATAAAGATTATCAGATTCAAAACAGATAGATCGTAGCCCATGTCCCATACATACCAGTAAACCTAGGAAGGAATAGTAATTAATAGGCTAATAGGTCGATATTGATAATGGAAAATGCCGGACACAGTTGGAAACTTGACCATAATTTTGTATTCATGATGATGTTTACAATTGTTAAAGTTTTAGATGGATTAATACGTAATGCTACTTTGTTTCATCCAACAATTGTCATGACTTTTGTGAAAGATTCTGGACATATTTTTGGGAATAAATAGCATTACTCAATTGATAACAAATCTTCTTGGTGGTGCACTAGTCCATTTTAAATTTTTTTTCTCTTAATCAAGAACTCTCTTTTAAGTGTTTTTTTTCTAGCAGGACTTGAATATTTCTTTTTGCATGTTGTTTGCTGATTTATGTGCTAATATTGTACATGTTGTCATTTAATCCATTTTCACATGGTGACAGCAACCGAAGAGGAAGCAGCTGAGGCATATGACATTGCAGCCATAAAGTTCAGAGGTGCAAATGCTGTAACCAATTTTGAGATGAGCAGGTATGACGTGGAAGCCATAATGAAGAGTTCTCTGCCAGTTGGCGGGGCAGCAAAACGCTTGAAGCTTTCCTTAGAATCAGAGCAAAAACCCACTCTCAACGGCAGCAGCAACAGCAGCCAGCAGCAACCCCCGTGTGCAAATGTGACTGGCAGCATCAATTTCTCAGCCATTCATCAGCCAGTTGCCACTATCCCTTGTGGAATCCCGTTTGATTCTGCGGCAGCATATTATCACCACAACCTCTTCCACCACTTTCATCCTGCCAACACTGCCACAGCAGAATCTGCCTTCACTTCCACCAATGCAACTGGATTTGCTGCACTGCCACCACCAGCACCAGCACCTGAATTCTTCATATGGCCTCATCAGACCTATTGAGTGTTGACCTTATCAGCTAGTAATCATGATCTTTTTGCTAATTTCATGTTCTGCTAACAAATCAAAAAGCTATAGTCACTGGCACAAATTTAGCTGACCCGCTTCCAATCCCCATCTAATTAACAACCCCTTCAGCTGCTAAGAAACATAGGATTTTGTGTTAGCAAAGGCTAGGAGTCTTAGTTTAAATTAGGAAGCTGGATCATGTAACTAATTACTCAGAAATTGAGGAATATTTTGAGTTGTGCATTATTGATAGTTTTGCACAAAAATTCCTATATGCAACTTAACATGATCACCCTTGTTTAGATTATTACCTATTCGCCGTGCATGGTGCTTAACTTTATTATGGCACGTGGAACAGTAAGATACGCCTATCAAAGAACGATCCATGCGGTATGCTTGCAGTGTTTGCTCGTTAGGCTTTTTTCTACATGAATCCTAAAAGTTCTTTCAAGCTATTGATTTTCTGAAGAAAAATAAACAAACTCTCCAGCTTATTATCTTATTGTCAAGTTCTACTTGTATATACCTGAAACTACTGAATCATTAGTACTAAAAGATCAATTACTAAGGCGGTGTTAGAAAACTTATAAGCTAATAAACAATGATTTGTATTTGAAATGGCTACTAGAAGATTTGTTTTTATAAGCTGATAAACAATTACCTAGGCGGTGTTAGACTAACTCATGTTTAGTGGATTAGGTTGAGTTGAAGCCGTGGGGTAGTGGGTTGACCCAACCCAATGCACACCCCGAGTTTTATACACGGTACCTATTGCTGGTTGTGTATTGGAAGATTCTAGCATGCTTTGATCTGAAACTTCTCTCATGTAGGCATTTCTTTGTCATCTTTGTAAAGGTCGGTGTTTTTGTCTGGTTCTTTTTGTCAAGCATGGCCACACCATTGAGTTTGGCCCCAAATGGGCTCTATGGGCTAGCAAAGACCATGACAAACTGAAGCATTTAGCAAATATTCAAGATGTTTCGAGCTTACGTTGACCATAAAAAACAAAATCAGGAGCTTACGATCGAAAGGAAAAGAGGTTAGTAGCAATATTAGACCACGAAGCCCTGGCCCAATAGAATCCATTTGTCAATACTTCGAATACTATTGATCTCGTGATCAACACCAACAGTATTGACCTTAGAGAAACAAGTGTGTAACTTCAACTGCCCAATGAGACCCAATCTGTTTTACCGAGGTTGCGTTTCACAGAAGACAGGATCGTCACAGAATTTGGACAGAGATGGGATTAAGTTGGTCCTTGTTGTTTTTGGGTCGAGAGGATTAAGATGGTCCAGTTTTTGCATTTTTATGCATTTGGAATCCCAAAACCCACATCGCGAAAAGAAAAGGCCCAAAAAACCTTCAATAA
>JAVHNL010000102.1:0-55572 GCA_031216105.1 Dalbergia cultrata | reverse complement strand
AAATAGGAAGAATACATCAATTGATTAAGAGTACCTTTGGTACCTTGCATTTTGCATGAAAAAGGATGCTGCTTTGGCAGAATCTGGATTTCTTCTGCTAGATAGAAATGGATGACAATTGATAACATTACTAATTTGATGATACGTGACACACGTCGTACTTAGATCAAGGTGAAATTGACAGTTTGGTACTCTGCTCCAAGATTTTAATCTGCACGCAGTACATCATCTCTTTGTTCAAAACAGTCTCAGTCCTGAGCTTGACTTATGTCATGTAAACGCAACTACCCCATCAGATTTTTTGCATATTTATACCAGCCCCTTTTTTGAGCCACTGGATTGCAGCTAGACCTCACGTAACTTTCCTCTGAATGACTCAGATTCTGCACAATCTCATTCTCTTACATAAACTCTAATGAGCTTGGAGAATATGCATGTTTTGGTTCTATCTCTGCCCTTTCTTTTCTTTTGCTCGTTCTCTCTTTCTCCTCCAATGGTGAGTCTTCTCAAGGAGACATAATTTAACATTGAAGAAACAGGATAGAGTATAAAGTAGAGTAACTTCAGCATAAATAATCAAATATTGACTGCAAACCACCAAACAATGAGTTAATCAAGACCTTAAGATTGGGAAAAAAAAAACTGCAATATCAGCCGTTCAATATGATTGTGTTGGTAAAATTTTCCTTGAAGGGCAAGAATTATGTTACCACTTTACTGGACCTGCAAAACTCAAGCTTGCCTTCTAATCAGATATGAATTCTTATCCGAATTTTTAGTCTTTCTACTGCATAAAATGGCAGATATGTTGTCCCTACAGTTTTAGAACTTTTCTTCCGCTTCTTGAGCTCATTATTATTTCTGATGAAGCGGCATGTTAAGGGAGAAAAGGGTTGACAAGCAAGAATGATGTGTACAGCTAACTTCCAACAGCATTGAAGAAATTGGCTGTTTTGAGTTTGACGACTCGTTAAAAGAAATGGTGATGATAAGATACCAGTGAATTGTTTCTCAAAGTATTTCTTTGATAAAATTGTTTTAAAAAAATATTGAATTTTTTCCCAGTACCTTTTGCTCAATATATTAATCCTCGTCAAGAAATCATGTATCTTGGAAGATACCAAAGCAGTGATTGAGATTTGAATTCTGGTGTTTGAATCGTGATTAAACTAAAACACTATACAAATTAAAGAATCTAAAAGCCATCGCCATTTTTCTTTTCATCTATTCCCACACAAACAAAAGAAATAAAAGAGGAACTCATTCTACTTGTGATCTTGAACTTTGAGATTTTCCGATAAACTTCGGGTGCTCATTCGGCTCTTACTAATCTGTTACTGTCCAACCAAGTTTTTCTATGGCTCTATGGAATGCATTGTTGAGCTATCTTTGATTAAATGTTCAAATTAGTTTATGCAGTCTTTACTAGTCAAGTTTGGACTTTCAATTGCATTTTACCCAAATTATTTTTTTCACCTAAGTTGTTTTCACCCATAAGAAATGGGGTTGATCAAGAGAGATGCAGTTTCAAGATGGAGAGTGGATAAAAGTACACTCAGAAGTAGTATTTTCTGGTTTACCATTTAGAATGTGATGTAACTAAAACATTATCAAACCGAATCAAAAAAAATTCATTAACCCATTTACTATCTTGGTTGTGGGAGCGATAAGGTTTGGGTTGTGATGGTAGATTCTGCTGTAGATGAAGTTGAGGGCAGAACCCTTTTATCTATGACAAAAGAGTGGCGCTTGGATCCTCCAAGGCTGTCTATGGACTTCATGTATTCGGATGCATTGTTTTCTATAATGAGAGCATCCTCCAACTCACGCACAATGTCAACCATATATGGCCTATATGCTGAGAAGGGTTCAACACATTGCAGTGCCACTTCCACCACTCTCCACATTGCCTCTGCATGGTATCCTCCCTTGATGCCAGGATCCACAATTTCATCCATCTTTGATGCTCTTATATATGGTTTAGCCTGCATACATAGTTACTTCTCAGTGCCTACTAGATACATAGGAACGTATAGGATTGAACATGGTTGAGCAAAAATGTGATATGGTTATTGGTGCAATCGAGTGAAAGTGAAAGTGAAAGTAAAAGGTTTTGGAAATGGACCATACCCATTCAACCAAGCTCCACTCATTCCGTGGCCTCTTTATGTTGAGTGGTTCGCGGCCACTCACTAATTCAAGTAGAACCACGCCAAAGCTGAAGACATCGCTCTTTTCAGATAGCTGCTGGGTTGTGTAGTACCTGCATAGAGAGATAATTGTCAGCCCGAGTGTCGTATTCTGTAACACATGAAACAAATAGGATCAGGAGTATCAGATTCTTTATTAACTCATTTGAAGTCAAACAGATAATTGTCGCTTATAATCTGTAGTTACTTATATGTAATGGTCTAAGTTCTGCAAATTTATAAATTTAAGTACATTGCACCAAAGAAATAATAATCAGAAACATTTCTTCAACCTCTCTGAATAACTGAGCTTCCGTGAAACATTTTGCACAACACTTTTTTCTTTTTGGACCATTTTTTTTTTTTTTATCAGATGATTCTAAGGCACCTTTGTGTAGGAGATTTAATAAACCTTTTGTTCAAAGTGATAGAAGAGACCAGAATGAGAAGTTAATGTTAAGACATAATCCTTGAAGCTCACTTACTCAGGATCCAAGTATCCTGCAGTTCCTCTTACTTCAAGGGAAACATTACTATCTCCTTCCTGAGGAGCATATTTTGAGAAACCAAAATCTGCAACCTTTGCACACATGCTATGATCCAGAAGTATATTGCTTGATTTTATGTCCCTGTGTATTACAGAACGTCCCGGAAATGTGTGAAGGTATGCCAAACCTGCTCAATTATATTATAAAGCACGTAAACATTCTAATGTCCCAGAAATGTAACAGATGAAAATTGTAGTGAAGTAGTTAGATCAGCAACTGAGTTGATCTTGAGAAGAAATTGAAGAATGTTTATCCCAAGATTTTTTCAAATCTCAAACTAGATCCTTAATGGCCCAAATACAAGCAAATTATCGTATTTTACCAACTTTATATTTTCCTTCTTTCTTCTTGAGTATTGCAACTATGCAGAAAAGGAACTAATGATCTTATTCCCGTCCCTTCCACTTGATTTTCCGTAATCTCTCCATATTAATATCCATTAATAGTTCTGAACTATCACTGGCTCTTCTTTTTTATACTTTTCTCATTTATGATTTTGAGTATTCTTCTTTTCAAAGTATATTCTGAATTTCTAATATTGCAAAGAAGAATCAATATTACTTGCCTCGAGCTGCACCAAGAGCAATCGAGAGTCTTGTTGGCCAGTCTAATATTTTTCTCTTTGCTGGTTCCCCTGTTGTCAAGTTGAACTTTAGAATTACTGGGTATAATTCAAAACATATCTGCTGAAAGAATTGTGGGATATTTACCATATAGTCTATCTTGCAAAGAACCATTGGACATAAAAGGATACACGAGAATCTGCTGATCATCTTCATTGCAGTAACCAAGAAGAGGAACCAGGTTCTCATGCTGTATTGCAGAAAGTAGGTTTAGCTGCAAGATGCATCATAGGCTCGTCAGATGACAACAATGCAGAAAGTAGACCAAGGAAACAAATAGGGATACTGCTGAATTATTCAAGTTTCAATGAAGAGGGGATGAGAAGGTAAAAGCTGGGGAATAATTATTGACAGAGAAGATTTTACACTCTTCATTGGCATTTACATCAGCTTTTGCATTTATATATAGCATCAAAATTTGTAATCAGGGAAATTTCACGAAAATTTAGAACACCTGAAAAATTAAAAGCACTTATCGTACCTCATTATCGAATTCTCGAGTTCCCTGAGTTGACGTGGCTGACCGGACTTTCACTGCCACTTCTTGACCATCATAGAGGGTGCCCCGGTAAACAGGGCCAAACCCTCCTTCACCTATCGAAGTTTTGTACTTCTCTGTGACCTCCTCTATATATTCCAAAGTGAATACTTGAATTGACACGGACTTTATGAAGAAATCATCTTTGCTTGGCAAAGAGAAAATCAAATCTGCATGTTTTTTGTAGAAAGGATATGTCATATATATGCAGTGTATGTCGGACCAAACCTGAGATGCTAAATCAGCATTTCCCTTGTACAGAATGAAATAAATGGCAATAGTTACGGTCTTCTACACAACCTAATATCATGTATCATGATCATAATTATTGTTGTCCTTGTAATTATTTTTACAAGGTGTGCAAAGTGTACAGCGAAGGATTGCAAAATTGTTTCTAGTCATCTATGCAGAAATTTGCACAAGAGATGTCAATTTTATAATTTATCTTTCCTTTCATTACTTTCATTGTTGTATACAAGTTTATATGCAAGTTCCTCCCAGAAATGCTAGTTTCACCCTGCATTTGCTTTACTTATATGAATAAAAGCAAGTTTATAGAAGAAAAGTGGATTTGATCATGGGGGAAGATGCTAAGGTGATCTGGAAAACAAATGCAGCAAAGGAGTGTGCAATGGAAACATGTGAGGCCCCTTAAACCTTTGTGCAGAAGATCAGATAATTAATATTTATCTTGAATATTTGTAGAAGCAGCAAATAAATGTCTAGGATTAGGATCCTCTAAAGTGAGAATCCTTGTAAAATGAGATTGTGATGTGATATTGCCCTTAAAGAATAGTGTCATATGACTATACTTTTTGCTAGTCTAAAAGGCAAATATGTTGTTTCAGAATTTAGAGAGACATAGGACACCAAGGATTAGATGAATAAAATGCCTACTTGTTGCCATTGGGTAGCTCTTTCCAACAGATCCTTCCCATGGAATTAATCTTTGTCTATAACGGCAAACAAAAAGGATTCCAACAGCCAAAGTAATCAAGAGTGATCCACATGTAACAGCACTAATAACCACTACTGATCCAAATCTGGGCTCTTTTCCCTTGCATCTTCCGCTACTGAAATGTTTATATAAAAATGGTCAAACTTGCTTTCTTTTATTTTAAAACTTCTGTTTCATGTCATAGGATACTTCTTACTCTGTATGGAGTAGTGAACTGTTAAAATTTGGCGGAACTTCTCCGTTCAGTTGTTGATTGCAGCCAAAATATCTGGAAGTAATAAATAACATACAAAGCAACATTATGGAAGATACGCTAAAAAAAAAAAGTAACAATGACTGAAAGTAGGTTTCTAGCATAGAGGAACCAAAATGTCAACATATATAACTTACAGTGATTTTAAATGTGGCAGTGAGGCAATGGATTCTGGAAGGGATCCCATTAGATCGTTGTAGCTCAGATCTCTGGTCCATAAATTTGAATCAATCAACATTTGAAAAAATCAGTGGTAATTTTCATGATGACACTAGTAACAGGAGGAAATTGCTTATGAGGGACACCTAAGTAAAGGAATAAAGAAAATCAGCACTATATGTAACATGGTTTCTGGCTTTCTCGACCTACGTAAGTTTCAAAGAGAAAAGCCTTAATCATACAACATATATAAAACATATTTTTAAGGGTTAGACCACATCAAACATGCCTTAGTTCACGTTTACAGGATTATACACTTCGCATAGAATTATATGAACTTTATGTTGTGATTATTATTTAGATGTTAATTATGACATTGACATGGATAATATAAGTGTTATAGCTCATACAATATCACCCTAGGTCATAGTTGAACATGATAAGGGATAATTACATTGATGTTAACAAGGAAGAAGGCAGAAACGTGGAGGGAATATAACCAGTGAAGCTGTTGTGGCTCAGGTTCCTGCACACAGCAAAATAATTACAGCAATGCATAGAAATCAGTACCCTATTATGCACCAAAAATAAATGCAGAATCAATTGAACAGGAGTTTTGGAAGCAATACAGTATTTGTAAGTTGGTCATCTCAGTGACACTGGAAGGAATTGGTCCTTTGAGATCACTCAAGGAAAGATCCCTGGATTAAAAAACATTGTACATAATAATAAATACCTTTTGGAATTGAAAAGGGGAAAATAGATCAATAAGCACATAAAAAAAAAAATATGACTTGATTTATCCAAAAACGGAAACTGCTTAGCTTGAGAGATATTGATTGGTCGATAAAAAGGACATATGGATGAATTAAAGCCATAATCTTAGTTTGATACATTTGTGAATTGTGACAGTATTTTCAAAAGGATGGAAGGACTTACAGCTCAGTAATAATAGAAGAACCATTTGAACGATCACATTTTATTCCTTGCCATGGGAAAAGAATACAAGGGTCTCCAGTCCAACTTTCCAGCACTCTATTGTCTTGGTTTTGCAACAACAACTCTCCTCTTACCTTCTTTATCACTTCCACTGAAGAAACAAGAATTGCTTGTGTAAGAATTGGTGCAGTACTCAATATGAAAATGGAATGCAAAACAGATAACTGTGGCAACCTCAACCAGAAGGACAGGCAAAAGAAACAATAACAACTTCACATAGCATTGGACCATCAACTGCACTTACAATCTGTTTGGTTCGTCTCTTCAGCCCATGGTTGCACCTGCAAAATCTCGTAAGCATTCAAAAGGGGTCCATACGCAGACCCAGATGCTTTGGCCAAGGTTAGATTAATGGATCCATTTGCTGAAACATTCAAGACAGTGTATCTGAAGTTTGACCCTCCATCCAATATATCAAATCTCCCCTCTTTAATCTCACTGTTAACAGAGATATCAAACACCCTTTGGCCTGCTTTGAGATTGCTATTTGGTTCAAGGAAGTAGAGAAACACATGGTATTCATAGTCCATGGTCTCAAGGCCATTGTGGATGAATTCCAATCGATCAGGGTGGGTAAGAGCAGTTTGTAGGACTTGTAGGGGAGGTGTGATATTAGCTTTGGGCTCAAAATTGCTGACATTGAAAGATAATGGAAGAGCAGATGGTGGACTTAAAGTTTCTTTCCAGATTCTATCACTTTTGTCAACAGGGTATCTGAAACTGGTAAGTAGTAAATAGTAAATATCCATATTATAAGGCCTTATTGTCCATGACCATGTATACATAGTCCATATTACTCTATAGCACCAGAGCAACACAATAAATTGTCACAGACTAAACACTACGCACAAATAACTTCAATAGTAAACTTAAGACACACCAAACTAACATCCTTCTCTTTGCGTCACCTGACATCCTTCAATAGTAATTTGAGTTGAAGATTATGATGGGTAGAGTGATAGATTTCTGACTTATTGTTTATCTATTTCTTTTTTGTTTTTCATTCAGCAAAATCTCTTGCGTTATAATGAAAAAAGTTAATATCTTATGACAGTATGAGGATCTTATTCTATAAAATGAAGCACAAGTTCTCAAGCATTTGTAACTTGTAAGGTCCACGCATCAACTTGGTCAATTTCAGTTGGTCTTAAACATGTTCATGCTTAACTCAGTGGGATTATGTATATCCCCTACAGGGTAAAGATTTCAATTTTATATTCATTCTCTACTCTCTGTATGAGTATGCTACTTCCAAAAGCCAAATAGTGATAACCCCTAAGCTTAGAGCATTTCTAGGAGGGAATTTTCTTTGTCAAATGGAGGTGGAATATACCACAAAATAAATTAGGTCACATACCTGATGTCATCTTTGGTGCTCCTGAGATTATTTCTGCTTACAAGTTTTAAAACACTAGCAGGCAAACCATGCAGGTACTCTTCAGGCAGTGGCCTTAATTCAATCTTCGAAACATAGGGATTAGCCTCCCCCTCCCCCTTCACTAAGCAGAAGTCTATGTAGTTTTGTGTGGCTCTGAAAACTCCCTCAATTTCTAAGTCCTGAAGCCCAGATGATCTCACTACACCAAATTGTGTTACCCCTACTGAAACATCAAAGGAAGAAACTAATGAATTGTCCAAGGGAAATGTGCCCCTTATCAGGTACACCTGGTTCTGAATTGTTGGCAAATTATAACATCTCTTCCCCTCATTTATATCAAACACTCGAGCATTTTCATTGCTACTATGGTTTGACACAATTTCTGATATATGTTTGCAACTTGTTTTATCAGAGAACCAAGTGTAATCTGTTGTGTAATTTAAGGTGGTCACCGGATCCGTGTAATTTGAGTCAGCACAGCATGCTATGCTCTCAAACCCTGCATAGAAAAATGTCACATGTCATAAACATTTTGTACTACAAACTAGATCTCCCCATAAAAAATATGATCAACATCAGATAAAGAAGTGTGAAGTATGAAGCTACTTGTTCTATTTTTGCATGTGCAAGAAATTTTTCTTTTCTTTTTTTCCCTCTCTTGTTAACTATGATAATTTGTAGACCTTGTGTTCATGTTAAAATAAGTTTCTCTCTATAATCAAATGAAAAGTCATCAAGTAAAATATATAATGATCTAATAGTTACAGTATCAAGTTGCTAACCTTCAGTTGCAGAAGCTGATCTGATAAATATATACAAACAAATAGTATATGCCACAACCAGTCTCAATATCCAACTATCCTGTAACTCCATCAGTTATCTGAAAAAGAGGTTACCCCATGGTGTTGTCAAACTTGAATCCATGCCTTCATCTTCGACCAAGTATCATAAAATTTCTTTTGAATTCCATTTCTTTCTATGCCTTGACAACCAACACTCTTCAGAGTCCTTACATGTTCAGATGAAAAAGAACAATGAACCTTTCTTAGTCCTATACTTTGGTGAACCTGTGTAAAAATTTCAACACTGTTTCCTCATGGAGAATTAGTAGCCACTTTGTAAAAGTGTTCAATTGGATTGAGGATTAGAAGAAAGGTTCTCAAATATGGGTTTGACTTCAAGCCTGGAAACTGCAGGAGGTTGCTAGGAAAGAGATGGAAGATAGGTGTGTTAGAGATTGAATTAGTATACGTCCATAGTTAATTATGGTTTTCTATATTTTATTATTGATGTTAAACATTGTTATTGTTGTTGTTTAGGTGGTAGTTGCTCTTGATTATGTGTATTTTAATACTAGTGTGGCCTAAAATAATTGAACAGACCAATCCTTCGTCTTCTTCCACCTTCTTGCCTCTCATCTATGACCATGGATGCAACATCATCATGAAAATAGGGAGTGGTATCTTGCAACAAATTTGAACTTTTATGGTATACGTATACGTGCAAATTGTCACTGACGTATTTTGTAGGCTTCACTTAAAATAAAGACCAATGTTTCTTTATTTTGGAACAAGTATTGACCAATGTTTTAAACTAACGGTTATGATCACTATTGTGAAACTCCTACCCTCTTTGATATGACATCCAATAGCAAATGGAGTCTTAGACAGTACGGAAAAAAAGAAACTAAAAAGAAAGCAATTGTGAAGAGCTTCAAAGCTGAGACTCCGTTTCATGATTTATCTCATGCTTTTTTTTTTTTTTCTTTTAACATGATTTATCTTATGCTTATACACAATAAATTGAACAATAGTTGCTTTTTCTTATTTTCTATGATATTTTTATTCCATAAAGGCTTAAAATTTGAAACCGGGCAATTTAGAAACTATGAAGTGGCTCAAGAAAACACCGAAAGGGCAGGTAAACCCTTGACACCCGTGGAGTACCAGTAACAGCCTAACTGTTCATCATGAAACAGATTGAAAATTACATTTGAAATTAAATTAGCTTTCATTTACAAATATTTAGCAGAACTTGTGGACCATATAATTGTTCACATCAATATTGTACATTTATTATTGCCATATATGGCTTGGACCATAATAACTAAATAAAAATGAGGTACACTATAAAAGGAAAAGGAAAGTAAACACCCCATGGTCCTCATCATTAATTATCAATAATTGATGGATTTAGCTAGACATAAAGTGTGATTAGAATCCATTCCCATTAGTGCTTGAGGTTGTCGGACATACTGATTGCAAATATACCTACTGCATGCGCCAAATGAGATGCCACTCTGCATCTGGATATATATATATATATATATTAGAGCATGGATATCAATATCATGATCACAATTAAATGTGCTTTACCATGGAGTAATCCTACATAAAACGCAGATGATTATATGGTAGAATACCTTAAAGCATATTAGAGTATTGTAACTTAATACTATTATGTAGTATTCATCATTCTTCAAGGTTAAAGTTGTTCTTCCTCTTCTCTCTTTCCCTAACGTTTGAGTTTTATAGTTCGTAAATGCAGGTAGGGAAACATCTATCGTTTTTGTAAAAATATGTAAAAGTTGGAAATTTGGAATGATTGTCACGTTGAGGAAGGCCCAAGTGCCATGTTTAAATAGAAATGGCAATATAAATATTAATAAATCGTAGCTATTAATTATCTGGTGTGTAGTAACTAATCTCCTTTTCTTTTTACTTCAAACAACCATTGGCAAAGTAAAATTCATAATAAACTGTCAATTTAGTAACTGCAATTTTTTTCCATAATTCTAATTTAATCTACTCACAGGGATATGTAATAATACAGCTTCCAAAATTATGAGACCAGTAGTGGGCACATCTTAACAGACAGTTGGTAAAGAGGTCAGGATGAGTTGTTTCGGAGAAAATTTATTGGAAGGCATTGTAAACACAGAAAGGATAGATGCTGATATCCAAAGTTTAGCATACTTTATCCTCCTACGTTAAGTAGCTGAGTATACAAATAAAAATTTGATTTATATCTTATAGTATATTAGTCAGGTTAACAAAAGTTGCACAGAAAATTATGCCGGTAATTTCAAAGTTGAGTGTTAAGAGGATCAAACAAATTATGAAAAGCAGGTTTATGTCTTAAGTTTAAAAAATGTTGGTCCAAGCATCATTGATGCGTACACGGGGCTGGCCGTGTTAAAATTATCATTTTTTTTTTAAAGTTATATATAACCAAAAGACTTTGCTCTTTTCTTCATAAATTACCAGAAATATATTCTAATTGTTTCTTACTTTTGAAAGGGACAGATTTAAGTATGAGTTTAATTTCTATATATTGACTGTTATATAATTATGTATTATTACAGTAGTTAATTTACACTTACTGCTTGAACAGTCATGCAAATTGAATGATTTTATTGAAACATAGTGCAAATTTTTTTTACATTGCTAATACATAAAAAATAAACTCTTTAAATAAATTCATATAATTTAAAAATACTTGAAATCATCATGTCTCTAGGATTTTTAATAATATATGTGTGATGATATTGCGACAATGGATATATTATAAGTATTGTTTGGGTGTCAATGACAAAAATGTTACATGAAAATGTTGGAACGTACTTTTATATATATATATATATATATATCTGTGTGTGTGTAACTACATTACTCCTAATATGCTTAGATTAATTATTTTGTGCTGAATTTTCTAATCATTTTTATTAAGTATTTCTACCTTATTTCAAATTAGTTGACATATGCTTATGACTTTACTTTTGAGCAAACCAACAAAATAAGCTAGCACAGTAGTAGATTGATGCAAGAAGTAGAACACGGAGGCCAAGGGCAGAAAAGTTTTTGCCAAAAATGGTAAAGGTTGAAGTTTACAATTGTTTGCTTGCTGGAGTAACGAACAAGTGTGTGCTGCTACTGTCCTATCAAAAAGGTTGAAAAGCAATTGTGTTAAAACTCTCTCTCTCGTGCTCAACGTTCATTTTCCCTTCTAGTGATTATATGATCGGAGTGCACAGCAAACAAAGATAAAAAAAAATAAAAAAAGGAAAAGCAACCTCTTTCACCAAAACGAGAAGACTATATTAGAAGAGATATATTTGATTCCTCCAAACACCAAACGGTTAAAAACTCTCACCCTCTTATAGAGGTGGTATTGGAAGACATTCAAACCAAGAGGAAGAAAAGAGAAATTGAACATATACTCCTTCAAGATTCGAAATTCAAGTTGAAGCCATTTTACCCTTCTCTCAGTTTGTAGTACTTGTTATCTTGTTATACTGAGAGTGCCAAAAAAGTTGTTATATTGAGAGTTGTATGCTTTTAAGAGTGAAACAGAAAACCACATTCAGAAACTATTGTTGTAAAGCTTTATCTTGTGAGATATAAATTAGTTGTTTGAGTTTTGAGAGGCTCATTGAAAAATTACTTGGGTGAAGCTTGAAGAGACTCATTGAAAAACTACTTGGAAAGAGCTTTGAGAGGCTTGGTAAAAGAACACCCATTACTTGTACTGGTTGTACAAATTGTTAGTGGATACTTTCACCTGAAGGGAGAGGACTGAATGTAGGATATAAGTTAGAGATTCGAACCAGTATAAATGCTTGTGTCAACTTTACTATATCTCTTCTTCTTCATATAGCATATTTGTTAATTATCACATAGTATTTTCTTAAAACTGAAATTCAAAGATTTGATTAAGTTTCTTCATACATTTTATCACTAAAACAACTTGCAGTAGCTGAATCTATGTTATACTTCGTGTTTTATGAAATACAAAATTCACTTACGTCTATTAATATATATAAAAAAAAAAACAGTTTTCGTGAAAAACTTTTTTTATTTATTCTTAACAAAACTACATTTTTGGTCTATATAATAAGACTGAGTGTTCATATTATTCTCTTTACAAACATTAAAATATCACTCTTGAGAAAATCTCTTGAGATAACAAGAGACATTTAACTAAGTATGTATTAATTGTATAGGAAATTTTTTAAAGAACACTACTTTTTTAAGTGTTCTGACACCATCAATATGTGTGTGTGTGTAGTGATTATTTTTATCAAATTTAAGATCAATCACTTCAAATTAATTTAAAACTGTGTAGATTTAGGGTCAGTTTGGATGCTCTTTTAGAAAAAAGATATTATTTTAATTGCTTTTTCAAAACTAAATTTTTTGAAAAAAAATTAAAAGTTGTTAATGTTGGGTGTAACATTAATTTATATTTGAATATCATATTAAATAAAAAAAATTTCAAAAGATAAAAATTATAGTTTCTAAAAAAAGATTTTTCTGTACTTTTCTAATGATTCTGTTTTTACTAAAAAATTGTCCACAAACATATAAAAAAAACATTAAAACAATGGAGAAAACAAACTAGCAATTAAACTCAGTGAACTCGAATTGAGAATTTATCGATTTTACTAAAATTTACTTAGACTCTTATGAATAGCATTTATACTATTCATTTTTCCATATAGTTAGACTCATAATCCTCTCTTTCCGACTTCCTAAGGGTTAACACTCCCGCGCGTGCACACACGCCTCAGAATGAACATTCCAGTAGGTGATTAACACTTACATTCTCTGGATATTGTATATTTTTAAAAAAATCTTATAATATTAACTTGAGAATTAACCATTAAGACTCATGTTGTTGGGAGACCAAGTTATGGGCTCCACGCCTCCAACTGCTTCCTGTAAAGATCCAGAAGCTAAATCTCACATAAAAAAATGGAACAACTACTTTTCCTGAAAATCATCTCACTGACATGGGATCTTGAGCTGGCTCTTCTTGACATGGAAAATAGTGAGCACCTTGACTTGATGTTGTTGATGTGGATAACCACGAGATACTCGAAGATTGGGGTTGGATTTATACAATTTATTCAGTGACACTCTTTGTATAAATACAAAGTATTTACATTTCATTTAATCAATTTCTCTCTTCTTATTAAGTATGGTGACGGAGATCGAGATGGAGACGGAGTTCCTTTTTGCGTTGTGACATTGGATGTTTAAATCACATTCATCATAAAGATATCAATAGGGAGATGAACTTTTTTGGGACTACTAAGGTTTCTTTCAACTTCTTCATTTATTATTATTATCGTTATTATTATTTACTATTTACTCACCTTTCGGATCCTTCTTCTCATCGATCTCATCACATTCACCTATATAATTAACCCTTCGTCTTCAAGTTGTTCTTTTATCTGACCCATGGCAGATTCTGATGAGATCGTTTCATCTTTTGTTACTTTAGTGCATGCAACATTGTGATGTATCTTGGACATCAAGAATCATGTTTCTAAATATTACTTAGATTATATCTGGAAATTCACTCTGTATGGGCTAAACTACCATTCACATTGTATTATTGATTCAAAAAATTCGTTCTCTTAAAAAATGTAAGGTGAACATGCTTTAAAATCCTCTAGGGTAAATTAAATATGATAAACATACAGAGGGAGTTAAGCTAAGATGACAATTGTTCACACTATTCCTGCTATGGTGTTGCATCTAATTGTCATTTATACAAAAAGCATTGCGTTGTGGTAGAAATTAAGTTTCACACTAATGTTACGAAACAATTTTAAATCAATTGTATTGGGTCAAAATATGAACACATGAGATAGAAAGTTTTTCTTTTCATAAAGAAGTATATATGGCATTTATTCCTGGCCTTGTCAGATTAATCCTCAAAATATTTCTTTTTTGTTTGAAACTATATTATCAACTATATAGAAAATAAAGATGTCTGGTTATAACTACAAACCTG
Organism: Dalbergia cultrata; assembly: GCA_031216105.1. NCBI lineage: Eukaryota > Viridiplantae > Streptophyta > Magnoliopsida > Fabales > Fabaceae > Dalbergia > Dalbergia cultrata. The sequence continues at coordinate 41,126 of JAVHNL010000102.1, read as the reverse complement.
TCTACTAATGAAATATACAGTCTATACTTTTAACGATTTATGTATGATTCCGACAAAGTCTATAACTTTTTTGTGACGGCATTTTTTAATAGAGTCATTTTCATGTAAAACTAAATAAATCTATAATAGTAAACATCTGTGTGAATGTAATAATTAAGTTTTCCTTATATCAGCGAAATAATTAATTTTTATTTATGACAAGTTCATGACATCAATGCTCTTAGGATGTACTCCCCTCGTCTAAAATATAAGTTGTTTTCACATTTTAAGAAAGTATTAATTATTTTTTCCTCATTTACGTACCCTTATATTTATAATGAGTGGATAGGAGTATGATTATTTAATTGAGAAATAATTTATAATGAGTAATAAATAATACCTTTGTCTTTTACTTTTATTTTTTTAAAAGATCAATTAGATCCAATCATTACTTTAATTCTCGTACATTTATAACTTTAAAAGAGTTATATTATGCATAAAAAATAATATAGTATCTTCCTTTGTAAAATATAAAGCTCATAGCTTGACGTCTTAGGGGACCTTCATATAATACCTTAGTTTTAAATAAAAAAGGATTAGAAAATTTTTTCAAACTGAAAAGGGTGTTAGTTACCCTTACTTATCATTTCGGGACCTGAATTTCGCTAAGTTTGGACTCTACACGTCCTTAGAGGGCTATATAATAGAGCCACATTCTTGGAACCAAATTAAAAGTCTTAATAATTGTTCTCTATAGAAAAATAAGTTAAGAAGTGATTTTTAATGAATTTTATGAAATCTTTAAACATTCCGTTTTTTGCCTACAAGTTATAAAATTGTAAGAATTTTCGAATTTGAACTAAAACCCAAAATTTTAATTTTAATTTGTTGGGATTTTGATTTTTATGATATTTTATTTGAATATAAATAGGAGGTATTTTCTTATTTATATTTATGTTTTAAAGTTAATGGAGAGTAAATATTAACTTAAAATTAAGAAATGTAAATAAATGAGCATTGAGACAAACCAATCTAATACACACCAGTATTGGAACTACTACACAAGAAACCAAGAAAAACCATTCTGGTGAGCACTGCAGTAGTCAAGTGAATAGTAAGGCGATGCAGATGAAGACTTTATGTTTGCTGGTAGGCACTGCAATGGTCAAGATCATTATAAAAACCCCCCATTTTAGGTTCTAAACCCCATAACCAACCTACACACACCTCCCACTCATTCCAAATATGAAAATTTCACCTCCCAACCTCATTCCACCTTCTAAACTCCATTTTCTTCCAATTCTTTCAAGTTTAACTTGAAATCTTCTATCCTCCAAGCTTAAAGGTATACATGTCACTCTAATAGTTTTGTTTTCTTCATTCCTTTCTCTCTTTCATGTTCTTGGGGTTTTGGCCTTGAATTTTCATGGTTTTCATGCCATGATGCACTTCTACCATTGTTAGAGTCAAAATTGAGTTAGTAGAGGTTTTAGAGGTTAATTTAGCATATTATGGTTGTTATAGCATATATTAGTGTCATTCATGCCTCCTAGAATGCTACTAATGTTGATTCTACCTATTCCATCCCTTCAGGTGAGTGGATTTATATTTGTAATATCTATGTTATTCATTAGATATTATTTTCATGAAAATACAACTTATTGTTTGATTTTGGAGATTATTGTATAAGGAATTGAAGTTACTATTAGTTTATATATTTTAGAACTACTGATTTTAGATCATGAAACTTGTTTTGAGAAAACTCATGGGACCATGTTTGTTATTCTGATTTTAGATAGAATTGAGGATATATGTAATTGTTCGAGACTTTTATGTTGGTTTGAATGAATTCTAGATATGGTTTATGTGTATGACATAGTTATATACCTAGAAATGCTATTTAGAAAAGAGAATGGAAGTGTGATTGCAAATTGTGCTATTTTGAAAGTATAATATTGAGTTTTCTAGTTATAAACAGCTTAATTATTTGGATTATGTTTTCGATGATTAATCAAAAGCATATTAGAGTATGAATCTTTATGAGATTCATAATAGTTGATAGCTACATATTCTGTGGAGGTATGAAATCACAAATATTTGCAAAGGGTGATCCCTTGGGCATGATTTCATAGTCACATTTATGCTAAGGTCAAACTGTTAGAATCAGATAGATTCAGAGCTCACAGAGAATTAAAAGGTTTTAAAGGTTTTCATATTTACATTGATTTATTTAATTGGTTTAGACAGTAGCTATAAAGAAACAGACAACAAGTTAACAACTGGTATTAATTATTAACCTTGGTACCAAGTTGTCCTTAAGGGACAATCTTACATATTAAAGTAGAGAATGGAACCTATTTAGGTATCCAAATTTGGTTTTTAAAGAATCACAAATCAGAGTAGAGATACGGTTCACGAGAAACTATTAAAATATTAGTTAAAGGCTCTTGTTCACAAGGAACTAAGCACCCACAGATCATAGTAGAAATTATTATTTCTCTAGTAGCTACTACATTATGAGCTTATATGATTTCAAGTATGAAATTGAATTGAGGAAATTGTTTTGAGTTATAAAATGATGACTAATATATATATATATATGTATGTATGTATGTGTACTTGATTATGTAAGACCTTTGAATATTATTAATGTTATTATGGTTTTTATGCATGGTTTCTTAGTGTCCCATAAAAGGGGGTTTCATATGAGGACTCACTCACTGAATTTTGATTACAAAATTCACCCCTTTGCTTTCCTCTCTATTACAAATATTATAGCTAATGTAGATTCTTCTCCTAGCCACAATGTCCCAGTAGCAATAAAGTATAGCCAGTAAGCTTCATTTGAGTGAATCCATTCTTATTCTGTTTAGAGTGCTCCAGTACATTTGCAGACAGGATCCTATACCTTAGATTACATTATGCATTTGCATACTATGATAGTATATCCATGGTTTGTATTCAATGACTTAATTGTATTAGTTTTAAGGACATTTTGAAATAGAGTAACTTACAATTATATATTGTATTATGGCTTCAGACTTTAAAGACAAATTATGAGAAATTTAAATACTAATTTTTATGAGTTAACAGCAGGTGATTTATACATAAAAAATGAAATTATATTTTAAATAAACTATAAATACTATGTTTACAGAGCATCCAAAGTCACGAGACTTACGTAAAAATGAGATTTCTCACATGCCAGTCATGTGCCCAAGTTGAGTCGTGACACTTCAAGCCTTTTGTTCCAATTTTACTTGGAACAACTTCTAGTTAAAATCAAATAGGCTTAACTTAGGGATATACAGAAATCGTAGTCTCACATTGGTTTAATTTAGGGGTGGTAAAATGGATTGAACCTGCTAACTCGCCACTTTTTGATGGAGTGAGTTGGATTTTTCAATCCGCCCTGTTTGATAGTCAATCTACAGCGGATCAGGGTGAATTGGCAAAAATAGCTAAAAACTAACCAAAATCGTGTTGGTCTGCTAAGCTGGCTTGTCAATCTGCCTTTTGTTGACATGGGGGTTGATATTTTCAACCCAAATAACTAAAATGGGTCAATCTATTCTGTCCTATTTTATAACCAACCGGCGGGTTGACCCCGCCACCTCCTTTCCCACCCCTACTTTAACTTTCATGAAAGTGATCTTTTGCTGATTAAACTTTGATGTTTTAATTCCATTGAACTTTTAGCCAATTAAAGGAAGTTGAATCATAAATTATTGACTCGTCATCTTCTTCAACAAAAGGGGGAGAAAGGACCCGGGGCGGGGGAAGAACGTCAAATCAATAGCAAGTATAATACCTCGAATCTGACCTCAAAATGGTGACATATAATAATAACTTAATGTTGGAATCTCTTGTTGAATTAGCCTTTTAGGTATAACTAAGGTTTTCCTCATTGTGTATTATTATCTTTAGGCCAAAGTTTTTAATAGTTATTATTTCATTATCATAAACTTGTGGTCAAGTTGGCTGGCCTATACCCGACAAAGTGAATTTGATGCCTCCAATGGATTTATTGGCATATTTCACTATTAATCTATGTCAGCTGATAATACATATGACCAAAACCATTATAATATGGCCAAATTTGATCTGTGCATTACATATTTTCTTTCTTAACCCAAAAAAAAAAAAAATTATCCAACTGGCACTTGGCGTGATAACTAACTAACTAGCAGAAGAGTTTTGGGCAGAAGCCATGTCATCGATAAGTCATTTTTTCCTTTATTTTCTGTATATAACAAATCATTAAACTTATGATTTTGTCACAAAGCTCGCGCTAGACATCACCTTGATTTGATTGCTTTGTTGTGAAAGGTACATTTAATGTCCAAACAGTGTTATATATAATTCCAAATTACAAATACAATGCAATGAAGCAACACATATCCAACTTCTCCCACCATGTCTCAGTGCTAAACCAAAAATTAAAGGGTTAACATTCTGTCACACACACTCTTCCTTAGACATACATAGTTTCCTACGACCTCTGGTTTTTTGATCCAAAACGAAGGATCAAGTAAAACAAAATCCTATATAGCACAGCCCAACCTAACATTATACCAACATTAATCCACTTCTCACGTTCTCTAACCCCGATATGAAGACTGCTCAAGATATTCAAACCAGTGACAGGTGAGCCATTGTTGAACCCAAATGTATCATTGGTCTGGTACTGGTTCATCAAGAGCCCCTCATAAGGGTATGTCATGGTTGAAATCTTGTTCATCCAACGCCAATATTTGGGGATATCATCGCTGCTCAAGAAGTATCCACAGAACAAGAAGAACAAGGCAGTGAAGGCTATAACAGCAGCATAACCCAAGATATAGTTTGGGACCACTGAGCTCACAAACACAACAAATGAATTTGTTGAAAGAAGGGAAACAAAGAGAACAAGCAAGAAGTAGAGGAAAGGGCCTCTAAGCTTTAGTGCAAACCAAACAATGCCAGCATATGCTGAAGCTTGGAGAAGAAGAAACGGCATGTGGGTGATTAGGCCTGCAATTGTGTATGAGGAAGCTCTATAGGCATTGTGTGAAGTCTCTCTTATGAAGATGAACCTCTCTTGGATGAAGGCCGGTACGGCGTCATTGGAAGAGAAGAAGAAGATGCAAACCGTGAAGATGAAGAAGCTGAGGCGGTTTGTGATGCCTTGCAGGTTGTCTTTGGGGTCATGGAACATGGTGGCCATCATGAAGCCCATGATGGTGAGGACCATGAGCCTTGAGAGGAAGAGCTCAGGGGTTCTCCTGATGTTGATGAAGTTGCGGCGCATGAGCATCCATGTCTCTCCCAAGAAAGAGTTTGCAAATTTGGGGCCAAGGTGTTCTGGTGCACCATTTTGAGGTGTGAGGTAGTCGTTCTCATTCACTGTGTAGTCACTGCTGTGAGGTGTTGGGGTTGCTGGGAGGATCTCACTAGAATATGTGTAGTAGCCAGGGGAAGCAGTTCTGCTCATCACAAAAGCAATTTTAGAAAAACAATATACTACAACAGAAAACAAATGTTTTTGAATTTGGATGTAATTTTGATACAACACTATAATATACTATTAGAAAATCATGTATTGTATCATCACATGGTCTGAAACTTTTGAATCTTGTGTACATCTGATTGGAAAGTTATAATCTTTTACATGATTCAATAATAGTATAGGAAATATTTGCACTTATATTGTGTGACAATTGAATAAAAGTCAACTTGAAAATGAGTTTATCCCTGCAGTAATGGCTAGTTTTTTTTTTTCTCACATGCTGTTTTTATACGCAAACAAGAGTGTTTTCTTTTTTTGAGAAATCAACAAATAAAAAGTAAAGCCGACAATTTTTCTTCTATGGTTCGTTCATATGAAAAAATTACATATATAATAGTATAAAACATTCTAGAATCTTCTCCCTACGTACAATACCAAACTATTAACAACTCTTATCTTCACTCTACTCTAGAATAGTTATACATTTTTGCCAAAGGAAAAAATTAATTTAAAAATAAAAAGTACTATAGAGAGACATAAAATATCTTGGGGTGATAAATGAGAGTAAAACTTTGCTTTTGTCTTTTATTTTTTTTATTGTGTTCATTCTTGAAAATTTTATCTCATTTCCACTCCCCAACCACACATAGCCTTAATATCTATTTTTGATATACTAATTATTTTGGTCCATACCCTTACTTCCTTACTTACTTCAGATACAAATTAACTTTAAGATATTTGTATCCATCAAAGTTAAACACAATTGTAAGTGGTTATAAAATATTTGATGAAAGTTTCTATTCTAGCTAGTTCTACTAAAGGAATGCCTTACCTCACGGGATTCTGAGCCTTTTGTTCATTCTTGAGTCGTGAAGGTGTGAATTTCAGAAACGCTGCACTATGACTTGTGCTCCATGACTGTGATGTGATCTTGTTAAATGGACTCCTCACACTGTGATCAAAATCATCAGTAACCCTCCTAATACTCACTTGTGACGACCGTGAAGAGTCCTGAGACTTGTCCTCATATTGACGTCCACGTTGTCCTGCCCTGGCTGGTGATGCAGTGGAAATTGACGTGCTGTCCTGGCTAGACAATGGAGGAGGCTTCAACCCAGTGCGTGCAAACTCAGCAAGTGCCTCAACTCCAACCTCGGTCTGATCATACTCTTGGATCACATCAATGAGATGCTCAATTGGGTTCTCTCCTTTGGCCACCTTAATTGTGTCACAACCCAAAACAATCGGTTAGTTTAGTTTGTTACAAGTATTAATTAGTAGTAGTCAGTAGTACTTAGTTAGTTACTTAGGCTATATAAATAAGAGAAATTAATCAGTAGCAGCAAATATATTGTGGAATAGTCAAATTAGTGAATTGTTGTGCAATTCTTGGAGTTTGAGAACTAGGCTCGATCGAATATATATGGTTGTATCACCTTGCGTGACATGCGGCCCAAATGGAGTGTCACGTCATTAGGCGAGCCTTGAAACATGAGTTGGCCCCTAGCGAGGATGATGAGGTGGTCAAGGAGCAATTGGATTCTGGATGAGGGTTGGTGGATGGTGAGGATCACGGTGCTGCCACTGCGTGCAATGTCATGAACTTTTTCAATCACGCTGTGTGCACTGGTGGAGTCTAGGCCTGATGTGGGTTCGTCCAGGAACAGAAGGGATGGTCCGTGGATGATGTCCACACCGATTGAGACACGGCGACGCTCTCCGCCGGACACTCCTCTTGTGCCTTCATCCCCTATGTAGGTGTTCCTAGATGACTGCACCAGCCAACACACATAAACACATGTACAAACAACAAAATAGTTTAAGGGTATGTTTGTGAGTTTGGATTTTGGAAGGAAAAGGAGGAAAAGGGAGGACTTCTAATATAATTTTACACTATAAGTTCTCTCCTCCCCTTCCTTTCCCACCAAAATTCAAACTCACAAACATATCCTAAAAGACATCGAACGATCAAGCAATTGAAAATAAAAGATAAACCTTCAAGAAAGGAATTGTTATAGTAGAAGTGTTTCTGATTCTAACTTGAGATAGGAATAATTAAATCCACTCAAATAATCACGGCTGAAATATGTTAAGCAGCTAGCTAGCCTTATTAACTTGATCAATATAACCGGATATAAATATACAGCATATCTACTTCATCTTAATTCTTATCAGTAATACTTAAATTAGTATATGTTGTCTCATGCCATGTTTATACATGTGATGTTAAAAATACATTATTTTCCATGGCTTAACTAGTTAACTAATTAATCTTGTGATTAAGTTCCCGAAAATATTTTACCAAAAATTGTTCTCACAACAAGACTCTTGTACATATAGATGTGGTTAATTATTGGCTGGAGAGGTTAATAATTAGAACACTTACGGATAAGCCAAGCTGCTCAATCAACTTCTCTACCCTCTGCCTCTTATCAGCAAGCGAAAGAGGCCCCAATCGGAAATCAGCAGCAAACATCAAAGTCTCATACACAGTCAGCATTGGGAAGAGCCTATCTTCCTGCATAATATATGCTGAAGTTCTTTTGATCAAGCTTGTACTCACAGCTGTCCCATCCAAGGAGACCCTCCCTTTAAGGCTCCCACTTGCAATCCTCCCAGCAAGCCCATCCAAGAAGGTGGACTTCCCTGCTCCGCTAGGTCCCATCACCGCAGTGATGCATCCCTTTGGTGCATAGCCAGTGATGTCATGCAGCAAGTCAACCTCTTCACTGGACCAGTTCCCTTCAACATTCTTCTTCTTGGTGACAGTGTAGGTGAGGCCTGAAAACTCAAGACCACCAGTGAAACTCACGGGCTTCTTTATGTCTATCACTGTTTCATGACGATGGCCATTGGCTGGAGCCATATATATGTTATGGTTTGAGGAGCCACTGATGATAACTGGTGATGTTATTGAGATGTTTTATTCACTGTCTCACTAGTACTGTTTGAGATATATGCTCTTAGAGCCTGTTTCTGAAAGGGCTCCGAAACTGAGGGTGTGGTGGGGTGAAGCAGCATTAATAGGGGGAAGGAAGATCGTGAGAGAAGGTCCTTTGTGAAGCCGGTGATGATGATGTTTGAGGAGGTACTTTCGAAGCTATCACAATATTGAATATTGTCTCCATTGAAGGATCCATTTGGGGTCGTTTCTATCGAAAAGAAGAAAATGGCTTCTTGTTTTTGGTTGATTAATTATGTTGGTCAAGATATGAAGCGTGAACGTGATACATATATATAAAGAAAAGCCCGGCTATGATGAACCATAGCTCTTTGGATTTATATATGTTTCGGTATAACCCTTAACGGAATTACCGATTTTATACAAAGTAATGTTATTTATGAGTCATACTATACATAGAGAACAGATATTAAGAGTGACATTCAAGAGAGAGAAACAAAGTATTTAATGATAGTAAATACTGAATTTATTTGGAAATATTTGTCTAATTTTAAATGTGCACATGAATTAAGAAAATAATTGAGAAAATCTTAATTTTATAAAAATTCAAATGTATTTTACCAAATTATCTTTACTATTTATCTCTTTCTTCTTTTTTTTTGTTGGTTATTGTCTCTCTCTTCTTTAACTATCTCTCATAATTATTTATGTGAAAATAAAATTTCAAGATTGGACAAGTATTTTTAAATGGGGGAGTATGTTTAGGCCTTTATGTCTTTCTCTTAGATGTTCACTCTTGATATGCAAATTTTCTTATGTATGACATTGAAAAATATTTTTGTATCCATTAATTTATTACACACCTATCACAACCCGCTTAGATAACGTGATCAGCACGTAAGGGATTGGATATCCACGGAAACCTTTGATAACGTAACTGGCTAATATACATAAATAAATTGAATATATTCAAAATATCTCAAGTTACGTTTAACTAAATTTCATAATTCTAAAATTATTTCCAATCATAAATCCTGAATATAAAACTACATAAAATCTATAATCTGGACCAAAATCAAACATAATTAAATAAATGGCTGAAATTCTGAAAATAATCAAAATGATATAATGTATGTCCGGGATCTTGCCTACACAATTATTGAAGAACCACTAAACTAACATAACCAATAGTAAGCTTTACTTAAAAGTGAAACTCAACAAAAGAAGCTATTGCACTACTGGGGAGGATCCTATGGTACAACTAAGTCTGTAACTGTATCTGTAGGGGAGGAAAAAGAGGGTTGAGTTCATCAAAACTCAATGAGTGAGCTTTCACTCACAACTTACATGAGACAACAACAAAAATACATAACATATACATGCAACTGATGTAAAACATTTCATATATAATTACATATAACTGTAATTAAAATAATAAATTAACTGAATCCATGACAATAACTAGCTAGTAGAGAAACAAGAATTATTTTGTACATAAATATCTAAGCTGAATAGCAGAATCTGAGTCAATCGATAATCTGATGGGCACCTAATAACAAGGTCCCATAAATGGACACCACATTGGGTTCCTTACTATGGGTGAGCTAGTCCTCTAGTGGACCACTTGGTACTAATGTTAACGATCAATCTTGCAGCCGTTAACGCGCTAATCTATTTCTCACTATTTATTGGCTAAAAATTAATAGTAACAAATTTATTGTTCTTACTGTTCAAACAAAACTAGAATTCATGAAATTTTTTTACTAATGAAGTAAATCTAAATCATACATACAACAAATACAGTCCGATAAGTTTTCCAAAATAATAATTTGTCATGATAACTACAAGACAACAATTTTCTAAAATTTCTATAATCCATAAAGACATATTTCCTAGCATAAATCATTCTAAAATTTCATAAATAATTTTCATAATCTAGGAAAAATAATAATAATGGCTAAAAGTATGGCCATGAGCTTAAACCCACTCACCGTTGGTAACCAGGAATGTGCTTCCACTAACAACTCTGGGGAGCTAAAATGGCACCAGTAACTGCCAAACAATATAATGAAAATATAAACAATTTGATTTTATCACCCAAACTGAGTTTGGGATGATAGGGAGGAAAAATATTGTGTGAAATCTGACAGTACTCAAACTTATAGACTAGATAAAGAGAGGAAGAAACTAGCTAAATTCCATGAAAATAACTTATTGAAGAGATAAATCGAAGAAAGTTAAAAGAAATCATATTTTTTTCTTTCTAAGAAAAATTCCTTCTATGGCTATGGTTCTTAGAAAGATATTTTGAAATATTATGATCTGCCAAAAATATGCTAGGAATATAAAATGAAAATGAAACTACAAAGAGCAAAAAAAAAATGGAACTGCAAGCTTCTTCGTGCGTCTTTGTTACTTACCCCTCTCTCTCTCTCTCTCTATATATATATATATACACATACTAACCCGTGTAACACAGGTTTCCTTATTATATAATAATAATAATAATAATGATGATGATGATGTTACTTTTATATATATAACATAACTTATATCATTACTTTTGAAGTAATAGTAATAATAATAATAATACCAATGATAACAATAATTCATATAACACTAAATTTCATATTTGAGATATCACAACATCACTCATTAAAAATTAATAAATGTAAAAAGTAGTATCATTTTAACACCTTAAAAATGGATGTCTATTGAGACATGCACTTTATCACTTTCAGATATGGTGGTGATCTTCACTGCCCTCATCTATTTATAATATCTAATGATAATGATAAAGTGAGTGTCCATTAGGATGTCCTAATAGATATCCACTTTTTAGCCCGTCTCAATAGAAACTCATTTTCGAGTGTTGAAATTACAATTTTTAAGATGTAAATCGCCTAATTTGTCTCTTATTTCTCTCTTTTAAGTGTCCTGTTTTGGTATTTCATTCTGTTTAAATGATAAATTTCTTTTGTTTTGTGTTAAAAGATTTAGATTAACGAGAAAGACTTAGCCCAATCTAGAGTGAAAATATGCACATAAACTCAATGAGACTCATGATGATGATGATATATGAGCGCATGTAGACCGAATGGAATTCATAATGATACATGAATAAAAAGCCAATATTAAGTGAGTTAGCTTCCATTGGTATGGGACTCTTCTTTTGTTGGTACAATTTTACTGCAAACGTGATAACTTACATTATATATAAAATACGTGCCACGAATTGTTACTGAGTTTTCATGCTTCAGTATTCGGCACAAGAAGATGAATATGTCCTTGTCCATGTAACTTTCAAGCAGAAATATACCATAATTAGCTCTCTTAAATAAGTTGATCAGGGGATTGCAGGGGATGCTCCTTAGCTGGAGTACTAGATTTCTTTTTTCCTTCTGAACCAAGCAAATGGGACATCTACAGCTGTTGCCAGTTGATCTACATGTCTTTCTGGCAATGGCAAGATGTTTTAATTTGTTTTGATCAATTTTGACCTTTCGTTGTCAAAAGACATGTAAAACTAAAAGACAGTTCCTTTAATTAAGGTGAGTTAATGTGCATGTTTTAATCCTCACTATATCTATTCAGAATTAATACCTCTATATGGAATGCAGCAGGTAAAATGAGGTTTTCTTATGTCAAAGTATCTCCAAATCATGGTCTTATATATCATGGAATAGAGCAGTGCTACACGAGATTAATTTCTATAATGAATTGCATGACAATAAACAGCATATATATAACTGTATGTGCTTTTCCTGCACAGTTTAACGCGGTTAGTAAAAGTTAGAAAAAGAAAATAATAACAACATCTGAAGAAGAAAATTGATGATGTTTCGCACAAACATCTTGTCTGGTTTCGGTCATGCTAAAAACTTCGCCTGAATAGGGTACTACTATGTATCCTAGTACTCATCAAATGCTTTCACAAGACATATATATGTCTTGTGGTTCTTGACGTGACAAAGAAGTTAAAACACTAACAACCAATTATAATGTCTGCAAATACATTCATATGGAAAAAATTATATAAGAGGAAGAGCCGTGATTCATCTGTCGACTGTCATGGAATTAAAATGAAAGGAAACATACAATAAGTTGATGACAGCAATGGACGAGAAAAGAGAAGAAAAGAGAGAGGAAATACAATAACACATGCATGCAATTAGGTTCATTGTTATTGGTTTTAATCAGCCCATCACAACTATAACCTCCCAATAAAAGCCCATCACTCAGCATTTAGTTAACATCAATTTATTATTCATAGTTTTTTTTTTCCCTCAAAAAGTTAATCTTCACAGATGGATAAAAATCGGTATAACAGAGACAAGTTTCATAGCACACCTCAAACAATAAAGAATACACATAAGCTATTATTTTGCTTATATAAGCCATCTACACTAACAACTAGAATGACTTTTAATAATTATTGGCCTTAATATCAATTATGCTCCTTGAAGTAGCAACAAGAGTGTCAATTCTTTGTTGGCAAGAACATGGAGGAAACTCTATTTTTCTTCTCCCAAGTCATTTCAATGTTTTTCTTCCATCTTTTCATTACTCCTCTAGAGTGTTCATGTATTGATTTACAACCTGAAATTGTTATTCGCTGTTTGAGTTTTGGCATCACCATTACAACAAAGCATGAAAAACATGCAAGAACTAGCACTAAACTAGAGCAACTGGCACAAAGCCAGAAGACCCATTTGACCACCATTGACAAAGGCTGCTAATTCCTCGTCTACTATGAACACAGTATTTCAATGTTATACAGTATGACCAACCACGAGAATTATAAGCTCTTCGCACCATGGAGAGGGAAGAGCATGACCGAACCACCATGGAGGGGATGCCACTGCGCCCATAAGCAAAAGAGGAGCGAAGGCACTAGGCAGCGACATTAGGCTTTCTATGAAGAGAGCAATTGTTGAAGAGGAGCAGCGTTTAGAGTTTCTTGTTAAACAACTTATGTTTGTGTTATATAGTTGATGCCATCAATTATATCAAGGGGATGGACTATCAATGGACCATCTTTTCAAGTCCTTTTGTCCTTTATTGAGTTATCACACTCGGCCTAATAATCGATTTGGTTAAAATACTTTGTCACTGATTGAACTGGATTTTACAAAATCAGTATTAAAAAATATTTTGTACGCAACTAAGTTTAATATATATAAAAAAAATATGGGAGCATAACAAAAAGGAAGTTGGCTTAGTGAAGGGGGTGCATGCCTCTTTCCAAGAGCAGCAGTGTTCCATACTCATTGTGCCATTTTTGAGATATTAATACACAATCACATGGGAGCCAAGTTTATATATAGTATGGGACACTATATATCAAAGAAGAAACAAAGAAGAAGCTGGCTTAGTGGAAGGGATGCATGCTTCTTTCCAAAGCACCAGTGTTTGATCTTTCTAATGCCATTTTCAAAATTTTATTACACAGTCACATGGGCGCGGTTTAGATCGAGTTGACTTGGTGCTGTTCAATGTTGATCCAGCTGTTTTATAGGAGTTTTACCTAGCCAATTGTAATCGACTAATTCAGAGAACCGGATCGGTGATTGGTTAATCGGTTTTCGATTCGAATCGGCCGATCTGGTCCAAATTTAATTACTATGCTCTTAAGTAGATGTCTCCACATAAAAAATATGGATGCATTAAGGACAAAAATGTGTTTAAAAAAAGAAATAGAGACAAAAATTTTCAAAAATTGTCTTTGTCTTAGGACTATTTTTGAGCTAATTTTTATTTGTTCCTTGGTTTGGGATATAAGTTTAAAATATTCTTTTAACATACACCTTATACCAAATAATAAGATTTTTTTCCCATCCATTAATATCAAACTATTAATTAATTTTTAATATTATTCTCAAGATTATTATAATTAGTAATGTTTATTATAATGTATTTTACATTTATTTTTTAATTTAGGTTTTAAAAAAAAGATTTGAACAATAAATAAATTAGCCAATGATATAATTGAATTCAAAACAAACAGTTATTTTTATATTCTTTTATGTATTATTACCATTATTATATGAAATAAATTTAAAGTAGAAGAGCCTATTGAATTATTATTCAAAATTCAAGAACTAATTAAAAAATTTATGGTGATAATTTATAATAAAAATAAAAAATTAGGGTGGTTTTATACTTTTTTCTAGACAAATCTATCAAATTTTTCCCTCTAAAGTTTCGCATTAATCAAATTGGTTTCTATAAAAAAAAAGTCTCAAATTAGTCCATATAAAATTGAATAGTCGAAAAAAAGTAATCCCTAAAAAAAAACTCTCAAATTAGTCCCTATAAAAGTGAATTATCAAACAAGTTAGTCTTCTTTACCTAAATTATCAGAGAAATTAATTTGATCGATTATTCAATTTTGTATACACCAATTTATCCAGTTCAAAGTTTTTACAAATATCAATTTGAGAAATTTATTTTTTAGAAATTAATTTATCTAACTATTTAATTTTATAGGAATTAATTTAAGAGATTTTTTTTTTTTACATGAGCTAATTTGACCCAGGTAAAATTTTAGAGGGAGAAGCTAATAGTTTTGTCTTTTTTTTTTTCTATTAACAATATGAGAAAAAGATAATTTTCATTTTCCCAAATAAAAGTGCTTGGAATCGGATAGGCAAGAGTTTAGATTTAGCGCAGGTGGCCCTTCTTCTCCTCTCATCTGTTGCAGCAAACTGAGCTCAATCTTGAAGTGTTTAGTGAGTGTGAAGTGTGAAAGAACCATTCATTACCGTCTTCACGTTTTAGGAGCAACCCTACGATGATGGGGTACGAGGTGGTATGCACCTCCATCTTCAACACGACCCTTATCCCTTTCAACGATAATCTTCTTAATCTCTCCCCACCTTCCCTTTTCAGTGTCACCCCTTCCTCCTCCTCTTCTGCTTCTTCCAAGTCTTCCCTTTCCTTCCAACACCAAACAAGAAAAGTTTTCCTTCGGAACTTCAAACCCCATGTTCTCCCATGCGCCTCTCTATCCAGTAAGTGTTTATTTTCCTGCCTAGAATGCTGTATTTTATGTTTGCTTAAATGGGTTTGTGAAAAAGATTATTTTTTTGGTGTCTATTTGAAGTGATAAGGGTGTTACTTGAGTTGGGCAGTAATATAATACTTAGAGGAAAACAGACCCGCAAATTTCACATTAAAAACTGCAATGAGACGTTCAATTTATCCCTTTACTATTTTATTTTCCTGGAGGAACTTTCATGTTCTGGTTTACTTGATTGTTGACTGTGTTAGAAATTAGTATGTTAATTATTTGTTCTTGTTGTGCTAGGTAAAGTAACGAGCAGATGAGTTAGTGTCTATACTTTACATGTTGGAAATCTTTGTGGTATCTTGTTCATTGTGGTTTTTCAAACTAATTTCTAGGAGCATCTTTTTTGTGTCTCACTAAAAGATGCAATTCCTTTTTTTAGGTCTGCAAGCTAGCAGTGCATCTACCACGGCTGAAGTGGAGGACCAAGAGGAGGTTGAGATTGCAAAGGGTTACACTATGACTCAATTTTGTGACAAAATCATAGATTTATTCTTGAATGAGAAAACTAAATCAAAGGAATGGAGGAAGTACCTGATATTTAGGGAGGAGTGGAATAGATACAGGGACAGCTTCTACGCTAGGTGCCGAAGAAGGGCAGACATGGAGAATGACCCAATCATGAAGGAAAAACTTCTGTCATTGGGGAGAAGGGTGAAGAAGGTAAAATTACTATCCTGCTATCAACTTTTCTCTGTTTGTCTTATGTTCTTCCCAATGATGACCCGCTTGCAATGTTGATGGTAAGAAATTGAGCCTTTAGTTGCTACATTAAAGTGTGAAAAAGCAAAGAAACTTTTTTATTTTTCCCTGACTATTGTTTTGTATTTTTTTTGGGTTCAAAATGTCATAAATACAAAAGCTCATCTAGATTTTGTTTGCATAAATGGTATAGATCATATACTGTCTTGTAGGTTTTTGCTAAACTAGTGATAAGATAGTTAGATAACTGCATTTAGTCAGAAACTTGAAAGTATAAACCAGTCAATCAATATTTATGTTCATATCTGGATACTTGCTTGGTTTTAGAGCTTCTTCCTCGGTTCTGTTTGATCAGGAGTAAGCATTGCAGATTGATGATGAAATGGAAGGACACAGTGAACTACTCAAGGACATAAAAGATAGCCCAACTGACATTAATGCCATAGTTGCACAAAGGCGGAAAGACTTTACAGGAGAATTCTTCCGCTATCTTTCTATTATTTCAGACACATTCAACAGCTTGGAGGATCGTGATGGTAACTATATATCAGTACAAAAAACTGTATCATTTTGGGCCAAAAAAATGAATACTTGTGATTCTGTCCCTTAAGTTGCCTGTTTCTTATATTGGACTATTATTTGTTGAATAGCTATTTCCAGGCTGGCGGCTAGATGCTTGTCAGCTGTCAGTGCATATGATAAAACTCTAGAGAATGTGGAGACGTTAGATGTTGCCCAGGCCAAATTTGATGACATCCTTGATTCTCCTTCTGTCGATGTAGCTTGTCAGAAGATCAAAAGCCTTGCGAAGGCAAAGGAACTTGATTCTTCATTGATATTGTTGATCAGCAGTGCTTGGGCTAAAGCAAAACAGTCTACCACAATGAAGGATGAGGTGTGATTTTGAAATGTGATGTTTCATGGTTTTGTGCTTTTGTTAATGTCCCTCCATTGTCTTCCAAGAAAGACCAACAGATGCTCAAAATTGTGCACAGCCTATAATTTTGATGCTTTATAAAACATGAAACCAAGTAAAATGGGTTCATATAAGCATATCTAAAATTTCTTTTTTTTAGTGATATCTGCCTGTGCTGCTTATTTTAAAACGGTATTGCTTGTGCATTCTTATTCAATTTTTAGCGCACAGGACCTGACTGAAAATGTTGGTAGATGTGATATTGCAGAGAGACAATAAAATCAGTAGTGTCTAAATATCACTGTTTGAATATTTCGGTTGCATAAATCCAGCTACCTAGACAAGCCTAGCACATTGTATACTCGTTTAGGGATTAGGGTATCTAACATCAGTGCTACACTCCATTTTTTATGTTGATGTGATGTTATTCCAAGTCAAGCGGCAATGAAAAACAAGATGCACTCAAAATGCATGCAATACGCTCTGTTTTTTCTATTTGTTTGGCTAAATTTAGAATCAAAACTCAGTGATCTATAAATATGAAAAATAACTTCCTACTTTCTTCTTCTAGCATAGAAGCCATGGAGCCTTAATTTTGAGTACTCAACCTTAGAAGTGATGATTTGAGTGCATGTTGTGTGCCCAACAACCTTGTTTTTATGTTGTACAGGTAAAAGATATCATGTACCAATTGTACAAGGCCACAAAGAGCAGCCTAAGGAGTATTACCCCAAAAGAAATCAAGTTACTCAAGCATTTGTTGAACATCACAGATCCTGAGGAGCGGTTTTCTGCATTGGCAACAGCTTTCTCCCCTGGGGATGAGCATGAAGCCAAGGACCCTGATGCTCTACACACGTGAGTGAATTTCCTGCTGATTCATTTTAAAGCATATCTATTTTGTGATTGCTCTTATCTCTAATTTTTATGTGATTAAGCAGTACCCCGAAGGAGCTGCACAAGTGGATTAAGATCATGCTTGATGCTTATAATCTGAATAAAGAAGAAACTGATTTTAGGGAAGCCAGGCAGTTGGCTCAGCCTATAGTTATGCAGAGGTTGCTTGTCCTCAAGGAGACCATTGAAGAGGAATATATGGAAAAACGCACACATCAAAAGTCTGAGACAGAAGATGAGTCTAAGTCAGATGAGTTTTAAGGTACATGAGTATTCATTCTTCCCTAATTTCCCGTTCCTTTCCTTTATTGATAAAGAGAGGAGCATGATGAAGCAGAGAAAAATTATTCGATGTGTGTGGAAAATGAATGTAAGTGGCTATGCTTTCAAGGATTTGTAAACTATAGTGTACGATATTACCTTCTTTTTTTTTTTTAATGTAGTAAGACTTATTATTTACCGAGGTTTTCATGGAAAAATTGGGTAGTGTACTTCTAGGTGTAAATTATAAGACATCTACTAGAGTAAGGTAGGTGAACTCCTGAATCATTTTGAGCAGGTGAGACAGTAATTAGTTCTGAAAAGAGAAATAACTTTCCATTTTTCTTTTGGGAAATCTCGTAAAAGACAAACCAAATTAAGATGTGAAATGGTAGGACATTCCTCGATAACAAGGGATTAATTTGTGGACATAGCCGGTTAGCAGTTCACTAGTTCTATGACTTGATTAATAAGATATTATTTACTAAGATATTATTTACTAGTTTTATTTAACTCCAACGTATTGACAAAACAGTTTTAGAGTTCTCCATTTTTTTTTTATTTTTTTTTTAAGCACGTTCTTTTCGGCTTCTGTAGTTTTCAGGCTGCTATATATTTCCGACCAAACAAAAAATGTTGCTATATACTTATATAAAGGGAATAACGAAAATTGAATTGAATTGAAATGTTATAGCACCGAGTTAGCGGTTTTGATTGTGTGAATAAGATAGGACTATAGAAGCATGAAGAATGGCCTCTAGAGATATTATACTTGGAGGATTCTATGGTGATCCCTGCAAGATAGGGATCGTTGTGATTCTTCATTATGGTCTCTTACGGCATTGTGCAGCACAATGACCTGGTTTTCTGCGCACAAAACAGCATTCATTTATTTTGAAAGTGAGATTAGAGGCTCTTAGGATAAATTATGTTTACTGTAATTGAAATTGGTATTTTACTATCATACCTTTTTCTTTTGGGCTTGTTGCTAACTCGCCCTATCAACTAGTGTCTTTGATCTCCTTTGTGTTGGTGTCCTCAACAATGATATGTGTGATCAATTCAGCAAGAAAAAGTTGCGTATCTTAATGTTTCAACTGCTGCATGCAATCTTTCCATAACTCTAGCCACGAACTCAATTTGGATGTAGTTTATAATCCTACTCAATTGACTTTGGAAGACTGTTAGCAACTTTTATGCCACCTCAGGGCTTTGTTTCGCCACAAGAAGCAACGTTGCCCTGTGTATAGGTATGGACGCCAGCTAGTTACATGCTGCATCAATCCCACATAGCAACTGGTGTTGTTTGACATTGGCACTTGGTATGCACAACCTCTTGTAGGCTCTATATGGACCACAAGAAAGTCAAGGCTTTGATTGTTTGACTTCTAGTACAAACCAGTATACCAACTGAGTGATAGTGTTTAAGAGGCTGTGCATACATATTGCCACAGTGATAATTAACCTGCAAAGAGCACTGTAAAACCTTCCTCTTCATGGTTTGCGTGCAGCACGACTTTGTTTCTAGCTCATTAAACACTTGAAAAGAGCAGCTCCTAGATAATATAACACAACTTTCGTGACCAAAGAGGACCAACTCTCTCTTTTTTACTTCTTTCTTAGCATCGAATAAATTAAAAAACGTGCAACTCCCCGTACATCTTAACCAATCATTGCACATACTAACTTACATTATTGAACAGCAACTAATTAAAAACCACAGCAGTTCTAAGTTGCGAGCAATCATTTTCTTCACATTTGCAGACAATATATGTGGGTTTTATGGGGAATCTGTTATCTTTAGATCCATTATGAATCTCCTATTATTAGTTATTTGATTAAATTATTCAACAAAAATGGTAATTATCTAAAGACTAATAATAAGGGATCCATGATGGATCTAAAATTTGAGACCCATCTTATAATTTGCTTACAATACAAGCCACTTTCTTTTGAGAATCATCCACGAGAAGAAAGCAATTCTTTCCTTCATATTTTTGCATACAATACAACTTACTTTCTAGGTGATGGTACATAATATCATTATTCCCTTAACATTTTGCAGACACTACGACTTAACTTTTTCCAAATGGGTACTTTCATGAAATGAGATTCATGTGAACACCACGAGGAGCAACTGAGTATAGGTCAGCGGATAATAATATACTTGGCCCAAACAAAGCCCAAAAGTTTCTTGTAAATTGTAATTATATTATATAAAAATAAAATATTCGTTAACAAGTGTCTTATGACATGGTTAAAAGACTACTTAAAGTTTTGCTAGCTAATCTTTAGAATATACTGATTAAGAAATCTAGAGTAAGAAAATTTTTGTTTTAAGATATACTAATAACAATGAGAGAGAACTTTTTATCTATAAATTTTATGTATAATTTTTTTATATATGAAATTCATTTATAAAAATTTATTCACCATTTTTATTCCCTATTAAACACGCCCTAAAACCTAGTATTTTTAGTTTTGGTTGCACACAATCATTGAAAACTTAAATTACCTGTTACCTTTAATTGCTTGACATATAAAATAATTATTGCGTATGGACACAATTTTAAGAATTAATTCTTAGGTAATAGATGCGTGTCCATGCTAGAATCTATCGTACCTATATATCTAAGACATTGGTCGTCTTACTATAATAAGGGGAGGATATGTATTTCACTTTGCATTTCTTTATTAATCACTACTGGTAACTCGCAAAAAACATTTTGGAACAATAACGACAATGATTTATTTTTATGACTAACTAAACTAGTTTATTTCTTTCAACATGTTTAGTTCTTGTCTAAAAAGTTTAAAATTATAGAATCAACAGAACATATATAGTGTAAACTTGGCCCAAACACTTTTAAATTAAGGATACTGATTAAAGAATCTAAAAAGAAACAAATAAATTAAAAAAATTAAAAATTAATCTTTTCAATGTAGTGTTTTCTTTTTATTAGTACCAATTAGTATCTTGACATCGAAGGTATGTCTATTATTTACCTAAACCAAACAATAATTTATTCACATAAAAAAAAATACCAACAATAATTTTTTTCGGTTGTTTTTTTTTTCTTTCTGTTATTGTATGTCTATAATGATTAATGAACATACAAATAGCATATCTTCTGATGTAATAAATATTGTGTATACATAAGAAAATAATTTTGGATAAGGTAGTTACTTGTCCTACCTTTATCGATGACGTGCAGTTTTGGTACTAGTTTCAGCTGCAGTACAACCACATAATAATAATATCTCACAAGTATGCACATAATATAAATGATGCCTCTTGCAATGAAGATTTCACACAAAATAACGTAAGCTGTTACAGAAACAGATCCTCCTTGACTGATTTCCGTGTCAGCAGTGCCAGCTTTTCTGCCTTTGTTTCCGGGTAACCAACCGTTAATCCAAAGTTAAATTAAATTAAATGCCTCAATTGTTTCTTTTATGTTTTTTCTTGTACTAGTGATACTATGGACTTGTAGTAGTAGTGTGTGTATACATATTAGTGGATGATCGATCACAAATTATCACAATGTTTGTTTTCTTGTTTATTACATTACTTAGGCTTTGCTGAACACCCTTTAAGAATTTTGCGTTGAAAAGATTGTAAAATTTCAATTCTTTTTTTCTCTTTAAGCTTTCTCGTTGACCAACTTGTGGATAGGATCTCTTTTTCATACCTGTTCTTGTAGACCTCTGTGTAAATCTGGCACGCTTTTTCCTGGTAAGACTGATTCAGATGACGGTGGAAGACATGAATTTAATCAAGTGTGTGTGTGTGTGTGAGTTTCATTTTCTCTTGGTTGGATTTATCAGGTTGAATTGAGAGATGGAACCACATCAAGAATCGGAGTGGATGGAAGCACAGAAGATTGCAATAAGCGTGGACCTTGAAGCTGCTGCGAAAAAGCAGCTTCAATTCCTTGCAGCTGTTGATAGGAACCGTCACCTCTATGATGGTTCTGCTCTTGAGAGGGCCATCTATAGGTAAACATTCTGTGTAGTAGTATTTTTTGTATTTGATTGAGAACCTTGTTATATACGCATATTTATATACAAAAAGAAGTTCAGCATCTTGTTTTTTTTACCACGGTGAAAATGCATAATTAGGTACAATGGTTGCTGGCTTCCCTTGCTTGCAAAACATTCCGAGTCTCGGATTTTTGAAGGGCCTTTGGTAGTTCCTCTTGACTGTGAATGGGTTTGGCATTGTCACAGGCTCAACCCGGTAGGCTTCAGATCAGAAAATACTTAGCGTTCCTGATTATCGGCTTGTTTTGATGGGTTTGAGATGCCAATTATAAATTATTTTTTATTCTATTCCACAGGTAAGGTACAAGTCTGATTGCGAGGAACTTTATGGACGGATTCTTGACAACTTTGATGTTGTCTCTGTTGTTGAAGGAGTTTGTGGCAAGCAAACTGAAGAAATCTGGAATAAACTATATCCTGATGAGCCCTACAACGTTGATCTGATTAATCTTCTCCCAGAGGATATCTCTGAAAGGACTGCTAAACTTGAAAAATACACCAAATATGATCTGATTTCAGCTGCTAAGAGGCAGAGTCCATTCTTTTACCAGGTAATAGAGAATTAATGTTTGTCCCATTTCACATAGCACTACCAATGAATGAGTGCAGAGTTCAGTGGTTGGTCTGTTTGCCATTGGATAACAAACAATTTTCGGAAATTTGTTTACCAATGATCATTTCTTGTGCTTGGCAAGTTCATTAAACTTTAACTTTCTTAATGGACCCTATATTCCTCTTCCACTTTGTGAAAGGTATCAAGACCCCACGTGAAAAATGATCTGTTTGTCAAGGAAGCTGTGGCCAGATATAAAGGCTTCTTGTATCTTATCAAGAGCAACAAGGAGAAGGGTATCAAACGCTTTTGTGTTCCAACGTATGACGTTGACCTAATCTGGCACTCTCATCAGTTACATCCAACTGCTTATAATAAAGACCTCAAGGAAGCACTTGGAAAAGTATTGGAACACGATGATACAGACTCGGACAGAACTAAGGGAAAGAAACTGGATGCTGGTTTTTCTGGAACCACCAAACAGTGGGAAGACACATTTGGTACTAGATATTGGAAGGCTGGGGCAATGTATAGGGGTAACACACCATCTCCAGTGGCAAGTATCCCTTATTCATCTAGCATGATTTCCAAGAAAGTTGTTTCTTCCAATGAGCAACATCCACAAGAATATTTGCTACAAGATCGGCAAATTGTAGAGGTACTTTCAGATCCCCTCTCTGTGCCATATCTAACACTTCTATGAGCTATGTCTCTAAATTAAATTATTTTCTCGAGATTGTATGTGTAACATCCTCCTGAATCCTTTTTCAGGTTCTCTTGGAGTTTGTTGGGGTTAAAAACTTACCAGAGGGACAGGAAAGTTGTCTCTTTGTTCTATTTTCCAAATCACAGCCTGATGCATTTTTTGATGCGAAAAGGAGACTAAGTATTTTGTCAGAGTCTAGAGAGAAACAAGTTGCTTCTTTCCAGTGTGAACCTACAGGAGAGCTGCATTTTGAACTCATGTCACAGTCTTCTTCCAAATTATCAATAAGAAGATCAGCAAAGACATTGGGCTCTGCTTCATTATCTATGAAAGACTATCTGGACCCAGTTTCACTCTTTGTTGAGAAATGGTTGGAGTTGGTGCCAAGTTCTGGTACAATGAACTCGAAGCCAATCATGTTACGAGTAGCAATCTCATTTACTGCCCCAGTTCCTGGCCCATATATGCTTGAAATGGCTCAGTCTCGCCCATTTTCAAAAAATGCATGTTTCTTCAACCTTCCTGTTAGGCCTCAACAAGCCAAGAGCTGGACTCATGTCACAGATGAAACTGGCACCAGATTCATCAGTCTTCAAATGAGGTAAAGTCTATGCATTTTATGCAAGCTGTTAGTTAGAGACTCCCTGCTGGAGTGCATACACCATTTCCTTATGGTTATGCTGCGAATTAGAACATGTGATTCATTTTGCTGCTGGAACCAGTTTAGCTGAAGTTTCTGCTTAAAGCAAGCTTTTCCATGTGATTGCCTGCAAAATTCAGTCAGGGAAAAATGATATATGCAAAGATATTTCCTGGTTGTCACACGTTTGGATTTCACTTGGCTTATCTTTTATATATTATGCGAAGTATCTGTCACATGTTATATGAATTTTTCTTATGCTCTGAATTGATGGTGTTTCTCACCTCTTATCACCTTTCAGGGATTTGAAGGACACAGATAACACGCGAAGTCCCGTAAAGGAGGTTATTGGCCTTATGATGTCTGGTGAAACTCGAACTCTTGCTGAGTCTATGGAAGATGGATGGTCTGTTATGGACAACCTCTGGTTGTTTCACCTTCCAAACAAAAGCGAAAATGATGGCCATCTCTTTGAACTTATGGGCACCAGGATGGTATGCATTTATTATAAATTAATTTGTTCTTGGAATATCTTATTATGCCACGGTCACCAATGGTTCTTCAGCTGATTTGTTCACAAATCAGATGACCAGTTTGTTATGATTTTGTTGTCAATAATGTAGACCTTGAGATACTGTATCTGGACAAAGGAAAGCACAAATATCCTAATCATTTTTTCTTTTTTCTGTATCTTCAAGAGAGGGCTCCGCCTAAAAGCTTAATTTTTCAGAAGAGTTATTGGCATGGATGATGGATTTGAAATCCTATAAGAAATTGATCGTCTAGTCTTGTGAATTTTCATACAGGTGAAACTTTTCCCGGGAAGAAAGCTAGACTATGAACTGAGACACCATGGGAAACAAGCAAATGAAATGGACTTCTTAACTGCAGTTGAATTCTCCACAGAGGATCCTTATGGCAAAGCAGTTGCATTGCTTGACTTGAGATCAAGACTTGTCATGGTACATTATTTTCGCACTACTATATTTAACATTCAGGGGATGTTTGGTTGGAGTATAAAATTATTTTACACATGAAACTTATCTAGGTAAATTTTATCCACATTTTTACTCCTCAACGAAACACACCCTTAATTTAGTCACCTAATTCATTTTATGAAATATTCTTGAGGTGATCCACAGCAAGAAAAAGTTAGTGCTCTAAGCAATTCAATAGTACTAAACACTACAGCAATTACATTACAAAAGTAGCTAAAGTGAAAGATAATGATCGCTCACAAAATTGAAGTGTTGAACATTAAATGAAACACAGTGCCATGTAGTGCCAAATACCAATTTTTTTCTTATGAGCGCGTAAGAATGCACATAAGAATGTCTCATCCTTTTTAACCAATCTGTTTCTACCTTTTGCGAAATTGAACAGGCTAAGGAGAAGTGGATGGTGTTGCCTGGAATCATATTGGCTTTCATTGCTTCTTACATGATGAAAAAGGAAGGGTACGAAGGCATCATTGCTAAGACTAAGGATTTGAAGATGAATGGCCTAGATGGGGAAAAAGAAAAGACAGAGTTGAAAGCAGTGGAGGTAAACTGCAACGTGTTAAATGGTGCTGAGGAGGGTATAACAAAAAAGCTTGGAGTATCCAGTGGAGGCTGTGGCAGTGGCTGTGGTGGTGGCTGTGGGAATGCAGTGAAGAGTACTAGTGGTGGATGTGGCTCTGGTTGTGGCGGAGGATGTGGAGGAGGGTGTGGAAATATGGTGAAGAGTGGTGGCTGTGGTTCTGGTTGTGGCGGAGGATGTGGAGGAGGCTGTGGAAACATCGTGAACAGTGGTGGCTGTGGCAGTGGTTGTGGTGGCGGTTGCAGCGGAGGCTGTGGAAGTATGGTGGAGAGTGGAGGCTGTGGTGCTGGCTGTGGAGGTGATGAGAACATGAAGAGTGGAGGGTGTGGCGGAGGCTGTGGTGGTTGTGGCGGTGGCTTTATGGACAGTAAATGCGGCGCTGATGAACATTTGAACGGGGAAACAAACTATGTCAATGAAGCAGTTGCTGCATGAAGCATGCATATTTGATGATCATGTTTGCCACTTAATGAACCAAACTGCAGTACTGGTTCTTTACTATTG
The DNA here is from genome assembly GCA_031216105.1 of Dalbergia cultrata. Taxonomy (NCBI): domain Eukaryota; kingdom Viridiplantae; phylum Streptophyta; class Magnoliopsida; order Fabales; family Fabaceae; genus Dalbergia; species Dalbergia cultrata. The sequence continues at coordinate 14,884 of JAVHNL010000102.1, read as the reverse complement.
ATGTATGTTTATTTCAAAACATAAAAATCACATAGACAAATAAAGAGGGGACCGTAACTTGCATTCATTTGCATGTGTTTCGTTTAGATTCTCTCGTGTAACATGCATGGGTAATGTTTCAGGTGCACCTTGCAAGGGATATTAAGATAAGAATAATATTTGGTGTACAAAAAGAAAAATTGTACAACAATCTCATAATAGCACACACAATGTTGTTGGTGTGCTTAAGATATTCTCATGTTCTAAATTCTTCCGGTGTGTTTGCAAAAGTTGTTTTTCTTTATTGTGGAGTTTGTGGATTTGGAGTTTGGACAGTGAACATTGTATAATGACCGTGATTCCTTAACCATTTGCCAAAATTATCCAGCAAGTGACAAAATACTATTCTTGACAAGCTTTAAGCCTGAGTTATTTTATATGAACACATTAATTCTACATTTTTAGTGAACACATTCCCATAACTTCAAAAAATTTACAACATTATGCAACAAAAAAAAAAAATTTACAACATTTCTTTTTGAATTGTTTTTTCATTGATAAACTTACCCATCCAATACAGGGTGGTCGACTTCTGTGTACGTACAATCAGCATTTCTCTTTAAGCTTAAACACGTATAATATGAAAGAGGTGCTGTGTATATTTACATGAAAGAGGAGTTATTTTTAGTGTTGATAAGTGATTCACGAATAACATAATTATTATTATTATTTGAGTTATAGGGGAGAGGGAATTTTGGGAAAGAAGTGCTGGAAATCCATCGGGGGATACAGGTAATTTGAGTAATGTTACTGTAATATTTTATGTATAATTAAATTGCACAATAAATATACACTATACATCTAATGGTGATAAGGTATATAATATATATTTATTGTATAATTTTATTATACACCCTGTGTTATTCAATTAATTTACCACTACTCCTCAACCTCAACTGCACAAATAATATTATTCATCCAGAGCAAAATGTACTTGAAATAGCGGATTAAATATGAACAGATTTATCTTAAATAAAAATACATATAACCAAATTAGAGGGTTAAAAATACTGCTTTCAGGTTTAAAACGACAGTTGGATATCTATAATTTGAGATTATTATCTAAACAAGGATGAAAAATGTGCCCCAGCGTGTGGTTGCAATCATCATCTTGTAAAATTTTGGTGGACCGCATGATAGGGAAATTGACAGTACCCATTGGAACTCTTCCCTGCGTTCACATTATTATATTATTGCAATTTGCCAACGATCATAAAGTGGGCATACACCTTTGCATAAAGTCCATCATTCACGCTCACCGTATGTCGAAAAGTTACTTTCCACGTTCCAAGTCCAATTCAAAATTCAAAACGATGAGACATAAGGAAGAGGTTAATTGGGTAACAAAGGGACCCAACCCAATTCATCACTCTTTAGAATTGCTTGTTCAATTTTCCAACTTACAAAATCAAATCAAATCATTAAAGAACGACTGGGATATAGTTAGAGCCACACCCAGATGAACAAGGACCAAGTTGGATAATGGATATTAAACCAGGTTGTTCAAACACAAACTAAAGTTCTAGACGGATTAAAACTACTACGATTACACATATATGTGCCAACTGAAGACCACAGGAAATAATCAAATATCACACTGCATACTTGTAGCTTCTTTATTTTATTCTTCTTCTTGTGGGAATTTTCATATTATCAACTGATAAATATGATGGAGGGGTCACAGCAGCACTCATCTAGGAGGCAACAACAACACAAAGCTGCAAGACTGAACGAGGAGGAAAGAACGAATGTGTCAGTTACACAAATCAATACAAGTTGATGGTAATTTTGAGAGTAAAAAAAATTTTTTTTTAGGGAATTTAATTATACTCTGATTCCATGTGATAATGATTAAAGAAAATAGAACAATAATATGTCATCATGTCTTACCATCCCTCAAGGAAACCGGCATTTCTTCTGGGTGGTGGGGGAGCAGCATATTGCGGTGGTGCCATCACAGGAGGACCTTGGTAATACCCTGGCCACAGAAAAGAAAATTGATACATGTAGAAACAAGTGTGTATATAGCAAGAAAATGAAGCTTTTATCTCAAAGGTAGGGAAAAAAAATAAAGAAAAAGGGAAAGGAGCAGTTCTCTCCATTATCAGTCTATCATATCATATGTGTACAACATTACAAGAAGCTCTAACTAAAAGAAACTGTAATTCAAGATCCACATAAGGCCTCAAGCATTGTTTGGCAATCAGCAAGACCAGTAGCTATAATAACCAGAAGATCTTTGTGCGTCCTAAGGAGATAGATATAGATAAATAATTTATGCATGAATAAATTAATACAGAAAGAAAAGAAAAGAAGAGAAAAGGTACCTTGAGCAGGATAGGGATAAGCATACTTGGGGTCACTCATTTCTGGCAAAAGAGGCACAAAGCACAGATTATTGTCACTGTAAAACACTAAAACCAGAATTAGCCTCGCTCAGGGGAAAACACAATCTCACTTGATCAGGATGCAGCTCCCTTTGTCTCTCCCTCTCCCTCTCTCTTTCTTTGCTTGGAATATGTACTTGGCAGAAGGGACTTGGTTTTTGACTGGACAAGAATGAAGTATTCCAGTGGGTTTTGTTTTTCTCCAAATTTCAAAGTTACAACTCTAGCCTTCACCTTGGGTAGACCCTATTTATTTTTTGCAACATTGCACTTTCTAGAAAATGAATTTAGTTCTAAATGAACAATTAAACTAGGAGCACTCCTTGAATAGGAGCACTCCCACCCACTACACTTGCCAAAAAAGCGATCCATTTTGATTCGGGCACGTGGCGCACTAACTAGTCATAGGATAATACTGTCTATTATTATGCGGGAACAATTATGCATGCCTGACATAGCAAGGGGGAGCCCGGTAGAAACACGAACCAAAATTGATAATAACTCACCCAAAAATGGGCCATGTAACCTGCACATATCATTAGGTATATTAAAAAATATTTAATAATCAATGGCAAGAGGATCCTAGACTTAAATCGTGGGAGGTTGGGTGGCTGTTACGTTGCTTCCTGATAGCATGGTCTCATTGATTTTCCATTGTTATTACTACTCATGCTCATCTTTATGATTTCATGCTAGGAAGATTTCTTGGTTACATGTAGGAGTTATTGTTGCTAAAACAATTAATAGCATTAGCATATGATGAATATAAGGGGAAATGGTCTAATAAAACGGGTATTAACTCCCCAGAAAGAGCCTTATCCCGCAGCCTGAGGAGTGACGTGGTTACAGGTTGATTAGGTATACATGTGATATGTCATGTGTGCTGCAGTTTGTCAAAAGAAGGCAAAAGCCTTATCTCTGTTCTTGTGTATAACATTTGGCCAGATGTGCCCTGCCTGGTCCAGATTTTGGGTTGCGAATTTCAAATCCTTTGCCAATGAGAATGGATTCACGCCCGCGTCATTTTACCCATTTCAAATTATATCGCCCTCTAGAATGTTACTTTCAAATTTGGATGGAAGCTTATGAATAGACTATTGGATCTATTATGGAAGAAAATTCCTCCACTACAAAGGAATGCTATAGTATATAGGTTTATTGAAAAGCTTATATAACTAAGTACACAAAGATGAGGATGATACATAGGCCTATTGATTAAGTAGATCTATAATAACCTCATTCTAAAATAATCTTCTAGTAAAAAAATTTTGATCTCAATAATTATAATCACATTATTTAAAAAAAAGGATAGTTCCGAGTCAATGGATTGACCGCCCTTTCCACAAAAAATTTCACTTCTTTGTCCTCATAAACTCTAGAACGGAGAGCAAGAGGTATGAGCAATCAGGCATAAGTTGGTCGATCGACTACCTTTCCCACTTAATTGAGATGTTTTTATGGTTGTGGTCTAGGCCAATCCTAGACTAGCTACTTGTTGATTGTTCAAACACAACCCCCTTTCATCTGATATTTGTTTCATGGGAATCTCATTTCTCATGTGGGAATCCAATTCTCCTTATCTTGAAACTATTTCCTCATTTAATTTTTCAATTTATGCTTGAATTGGATTATCTCTTAATGACTCGTCTTGTATATCCTATAGAACAAAAGGGAAATATAACAAAAAAAAAAAAGAATGGTATAAATATACCTAGCTCTTTTGTTATTTTTAATGGTTGCCCTTAAGCTTTTGAAAAAGTAAAAGAATTTACGCTAATCATTTTTCTTCCTTAGTTAATAACTTTTGTTCATTGAAAATAATATATCAGAAAATTACATATAACGCCAAATGAAAAGGAGATTTGAATTTTCAACCACTGAGATGCTGGCCTTTGAAGTAGTTTGATGATGACTGCTAGTGACGAACAATTCCATATAAGTTACATAACAATGACTTGAGAATTGGGATGCTTGTGCTTTTATTAGTAAAATGGAGTAAAATCGGAGAAGTAACATAAAATGCTGTTTCTTTGTAGCTGTTCAACAACAGTATTAATCTGGGGTTGGGCGTTCCTAAGTGATGATCTGGCTATCGTCATTTTTTACAAAGCTCTATAAGTTTGAAATTTGGAAAAACGTGCAATGCACAACAGCTAGATCGCACAACTATATATATATATATATATATATATGTTCACGTAATCGCATTCTTCAACATATTCCCGCTGATGCTGCAATGCAGAGCGGATATTGAAAACATTTGTCTCTTTTTTTTGTCCTTTTTCTTTTGTCTATCTAACTGTATATATACCGGTGTGTAAGTTTCTTTGGCAGCATTAGGGTTATTTATTATTTATTTATTAGATAAATAAAATGTGAGATGGTATGATATTTCATATATTATGAATATAAATAATATAATTTAATTATGAATATTGATGGTGTCGGAGTCACCAACTCCACACGATCTATTGCGTAAATATATTGCCTACCATACACGTAATTGACCATGAAATGAGAATTCGGATATTTTATAATAGTATGATCGTTGTCTCCTTTAAGCGAAAGTCCAACTACTCCGTTGTTCTCAAAGCTATATATCAGAATTTCTTCAAAATTCTTCATTTTTTTTCCTGCAAAATTTCATCCTTTTTTTCCTTATTATTTCTTCCAAATTCTGGAGATGATAGCTCTTCTGCATAACAAATTCAACTCAACACATCAAAGCATATATTTGTTCAAATATCATACGTTCTTATAGCGGTGCACCTCTCAATCCTTTACTTGCAGAAAAAGGGAACTAGAGAACCTTACCTCTGCATGGAGGACTACCCTCATGGGTATGCATGAGACCACACCCATATTGTGCTTCATAGTAAGTTAAACAAAATTTGATTGTCTCCAGTATATGGTATTGTTAACAAATATTACTATATCTTGATTTTGAGCCTTTCTAATTATTCACGTAAGAGGCCTGGAACCATTTTTTAAGCAAAAAGATAAATGGCGCGACACTTTAACATACGAAATTTTCAACGACTAAGAGGCACCTTTGAATTGTTATCAACAAGTTTTCCATGGAAAGTTATCAAAAATCCTATTGGTTAGAGTATTTTGTCGATTTTGGTACTGCAATCAATGATTGCTCCTTTTTTAATGAGCGTTCTATTAAGAGATTACTTTGAGTGAGTTTGGTATGAAGTTAAAATAGGTTAAAAAAAAAAGTTAAGGGTCAAGTTTTTGCACATATTTACTCATAGTTAACCCATCATCAAATAGCATAAATAACTCTAGTTAACTTCCTCTTTGAACTTGTATTAGGCCAAAAAAAAATAATAGCAAATTCCCAATTCAATCCCTTTGACTTATAGTGGGGACAAATTAGTTCATTAAATTTAAAAATTTTCATGTTAATCTCCCAAATTTTATAAATGAGGATAAATTAGTCCTTTCGTCAAATTATCATATGAACTATTAATAGAAATATCCAATTATTCTGTTAATTTATTTACATGTTGTTAATTTTTATGATGGGTCATAACTTGTCTCACTCATCTGTTTTGTACAGAACGAATGACAATTTAAAATTAAAGTCTTTTTATTGAGCAAAGACCTATGGTGAGAGAGAATGTGAAGAATAAGGTCTAAACAACTTCATTTAGAAGAGTGAGGCAAGTTAAGACCCATCATGAAAATTAACAGTACATATAAATAAGTTAAGCGTATATATAAGTAAGTTAACAAAACACAACTTAAATGATAATTTTACAAAGGGACTAACTTGTCTTTATTTTTAAAATTTGATGGATTAGTATGAAATTTTTAAATCTGATGGAATAATTTATTCTCACACTATAAATCTGCAAAATTAATGTCACGACCCACCTACTGAAATAGGACCTAAGACGTGAGTGATTTGGGTCCCTACCTAGTTCTCCGCAACGAATCGATTAATATACATAAATAATCCAAATTTATTCAAAATATCTCAATAATATGAAATTTTTCTCAAAACATAAATTCTGAACATAAATCTGCATAAAATCCATATTCTAGGCCAAAGCCAAACATAACAAAACAATTAACAGAAATTCTGAAAATAATATCATGCATGTCCGGGGATCCTGCCTACACAATTTATTGGAGCACTATTAGACTGACATGATTGACAATAAGCTCCACTCCAAAGCGAAGCTCACCAAAGAAGCTGTAGCACTACTACGGAGGATCCTGTGGTACAACTGAAACTGTATCTGTAGGGAAAGGAAAAGAGAGGGGTGAGTTCATCAAAACTCAGTGAGCGAGCCTTCACTCACAACCCACACGGGACAATAACAAAATACATAACATATACATGCAACTGATGTGAAATATATTACATATATAATTACATATAAATTAACTGAATATATAGCAATAAGTAGTAGAGAAACATGAATTATTCTGTACATAATTATCTGAGCTGAATAGTTAAATCTGAGCCAATGGCTAATCTGATGGACACCTAACTAGGTCCCATAAATGGACACCTCACTAGGTTCCTTATTGTGGGTGAGCTAGTCCTCTAGCGGACCACTTGGTACCAAGGTTAACGATCAATCCTGCAGTCGTTAACTCGCTGATCTGTTTCTCACTAATTAATATAAAATAATTTGTTCATAAACCAAATAAATATAAAAGCTCTGAATTCATATAATTCTAACAATTTGACTATAGCATAACTGAGATTCTAAAATCATGCCCAAGGGATCACCAGCTTGTAGACATAGTGATTTCAGTAATCAATAGAATATGTATTTGACAATTGTTATGAATTATACTTTATTCAATACTTTCAATAACTCATATCTAATATTCTAAAATCTTCATAGGAAATACATAGTCTGAAAATATGATAATCGGTATTTCTATTGTAAACATTAAACTGAGGTCTCACAATTTCATAAACTAGGAAAAAGATATTCTATAACACGCAAGGTATCAATTATGGTTCCATAAGTTTTTCTAAAATGATTAATTTTCATGATAACTGTAAAAGTAATAATATTTCTAAAACCGGCATAATCATAACAATATATTCTCTTGACATAAATCATTCTAATATTTCATAAATAATTTATATAATATGGAAAAATATTAATAATGACCAAAAGTATGATTATGAGCTTAATCCCACTCACCGTTGGTAGTCGTGAGTGTCCTTCTACTAATAACTTTACTCCGAAGTATTGGAATGGTACAAATAACCAATCTCACATATTAAAAGAAAGGAGCGTCACAACGTCCCAAGAGAGGATTAGCTAGGCTCACTGAAGCTCGGCCATGAAGATCATGAACTTGACAAGAGATGAGTTCGGCCAAGAAGAGGTTTGGTTTAGAGGAGGTTTTGACTTAGAGGAGGTGAAAGCAAAACTTAGCAAAATGAAACTAAACATTTCTTACACGTACACACTCCTACACTCATATATTTATACACAAATATAATAATCATGAATAATATTAGTGCTATTTGTCTACACTTAAGAATAATAATAAATATTATTAATGCTAACTACACTTAGTAATAATAATGTTAAATAATAATAATGATAACTACACTTAGTAATAATAATTATAATGCTAGCTACACTTAGTAATTATAATGTTAAATAATAATAATGCTAACTACACTTAGTAATAATAATTATAATGCTAGCTACACTTAGTAATTATAATGTTAAATAATAATAATGCTAGGTACACTTAATAATAATAATGCTAATGATAACTACACTTAGTAATATTAACTATTATTAATATTAGTGGCATATATCTAGACTTAATAATAATAATAGTAACTAATATTAATGCTAAATACACTACTTATTATAATTCATATTCTAACTATATGCATTAGCACTACTAATTATAATATCTACTCTAACTACATGCATACTACACGGTCACCTATTCTAACTATAATGCATACTACACAACTAACTAAAATGAATATTCCATCTATAATGCATATGTATGCACACGGTTTGCTATTAACTATAATAATAATAATAATACCAATAAAATAATTTATATACCACTAAATTCTATACTTGGGATATCACAATTAAACTAGGGTTTTAGTTTAAAAAAATAAAATAAAATGCAAGCTTGTGACTCAATTGGTTGATCAACCCAATTAAGATTTTGGATTTTTTTTCTTTTTTTACCGTTGATCCTACAAACCTAATTCTTATTTTTAATCTGTCTTGTTCATTTCATCAAAGGTAATCAACACTTGTTGTTTGTGAGATTGATCAAAAGTAATCCTTAGTTTTCGTCAATTATCAATCGTTATTGTTCGTGAGATTAATCCACGCACTAATTCATTAAAGAACCTACTGTATAGTCTTGGTTTCCAATGAGTTTCATGCGGGAACTGGGAATGTATCTATAAATTGATATTTATAATATTTATACACTTAAATTTAGCAAATACCAACCTACCAATAAATTAAACACTTGACATTTTACAATTTATCAAATAACAATTAAGAGTATGTTTGGATTGAGAGCAAAAATTAGGTGTAAATCTTCCTAAATAAGTTTCATAAGTTTTATGAATAAATTCCATGTATAAACCCTAAACCATAAAAACTTATACGAAATTCTTACCCTTTTAGGGTTTATTTATGAAGCTCATCCATAACAACTTATTCCTTATTCTTACCCCTTTAGATTGATGGAGTATTATGGAGTTGAGTGAAATTTTTATTCGGTCTATTGTTTTGATTTGTCAAACTTGAATGAAATGAAGTAGAGATGGATAGACCTTGTTCCATTCAATCTCACTATCTCCTCTTGCTTTCCCTCCCCTCCAAATTGAGGGAAATTGGATGGAATCAATTATTTTTTAAATAAAATGACTAGTTCACCTTTATTACTGAAATTATTATATTTTAAATTAAGGGTATTATAGGAATAAAAAGCTCATAATCTTCCTTTCCATTAACATATCCAAACAATAGAATAAGACAATTATTTCACTCCATTTCTTTCTACTCCATTTTATTCTACTTCACTCCACTCCATTACTCACCATCAATCCAAACATACCCTAAATGTCAATTGAAACAATGTGCTCTACATCCCCCACGCTCAAGATGTAATGGCCCAAGGGCAGTATCCTCTTTCCTTGCTCATCAGCAAAGCTCAAGTGTTCACAAGGATCCACCAAAATGCTTGTTTCGGTAGATTTGTGAGAAGTAGTGTGCACACGACTGAACCCAACTAGCTGCGTTTCTGGAGAGCCTTGTAGCACTTTTGGCCCTCTAGAGAACAGCATCACAGCATGGCTTCCATCAAAATCACCAAGGTTCATCACAGAAATGTGCACTGGGAAACTCAATGAGTCGCAATTTTGCACCGCGTCAACTTGAACATAATCAACTTCATAAACCTCTTTCCTTACCTGACTAAATAAACTCTTTCTGGTGCCTGCTTTGATGACTGCAGACAAAGTAATTGTACTTGGTGCTGATAAGAACTTGTATGAGTAATCGCTGTAACTTAAGCCGTGCCCGAATCCGTATACTCTACTCCCAGTATAAAATCGGTAGGTCCTTCCAGGATAACCACGATAAGGATCAGCTCGCATGCTCATGTCAGTCATGGGTACATTGGTAAATGACTCCGGGTACCAAGTCATTGGAAGCCTTCCACCTGCATCAAAACCAACTTCATTAGTTAAAAACTCTGCCTTGGAGAATTGACCAACCAAATTTCAAACTCTCAAGTATTTTTCATACAGTTCTATCATTTTAAATTATACTAATTCATAGCATTATACGCAATGACAATAAGCAGGCGAGCCTATTGGCTATTGCCATCCAAACTGCTAGCTCGGCCATCAAGCACTTTTGAATTTTGATTGCAATTTCCTCAATTTCCCTCAAATACAAATTTCTCTTAATCAAGTCAAATCTTAGTTAAATTCTTCCATATCAGTGCACGTTTAATTGGGAATGGAGAAGGAAATTTCAATTAAAAGTAGTTAGTGGAAAGTGTGAGTAAAAAGACCCTCATTTCAAATGTTCATATGATGGCAGGCTTGTCTGGCAGCATATTCATTTGTAACTATACATACCTGGATTGACCTCTCCAAATATAATTTCAGCTAGTGCTTTTCCACCAGTTTCACCAGGGTACCCAACCCAAATAATACTTGCGATTTGTTGATTTCTTTCGGCAAAGGAGACATCAACGGGTCCTCCACCAGTAAGAACTAGAATCACTGGATTTTTACTAGCAGCAGCAACAGAGGATACAAGTCCCATCTGGTTACCGGGCAATAGAAGACTAAAACGGTCATGGTCCTCTGTCTCTTGTGTTAAGTCAAGCCCAGCAACTATAACAACAAAATCAGCTTGTTTTGCAATGTCAATAGCCTCAGCAAAACCATCCTCGGAATCGCATGATACATTATGGCAACCAGAAGCATATGATATCCTCTTGGAAAACTCCCTTAGTCCATCATAGAAGCTTATAGGGGAGCAAGGAACTCCTACATTAGTAGGCATAAAATCATATGATTCAGCTTCAGGAATTTTCTGAAAGATAGAGAAACATGCATAGTGCTGACAATGGTATGAGAGTGAGGAAATTTGAGCGTGCAGCCTTCTCTCATCGGTGGGAGAAGATGCCCCTATGACAACAGGTCATTAGCTAAGCTAACAGACTTGGATTAATGCTGTAAACCTTTTCCTTCTTCACCAAAGACTAGGTATTATCTTACCACGAGACTTGAATGAATAAAAAATATATAGGACAGCCCCATCAATGATACATTCAAGTTATTTATAAAATGAAAATGGAATTTCAGGATTAACTGTGAAATAGTTGTGCTTCAGCTTGAAATTGGGGTGTACATCTACCATTGGCATTGAAGGGTAGGACTTCAGAAAAAGGATAGCCTAACCAGTGTGTATAGTGCAAGTAAAATTATTGAAACAATCAAATGGATATTGAAAATTTACAATGCTCGGAAATGAAAACCATACCTACGTAGCCACCACCTAATTTGTCTGAAATTGCCATTGGGCCAATGACAGCTAAGGAGGCATCAACATTCTTATCCAAGGGAAGGAACTTGTTATCATTCTTCAGCAGTACAATCCCCTGCCTTGCAGCTTCAAGTGCCAGTGTTAAGTGCTCCGGGGTGCAAACATCCTGTGGCCCCAGTTTGCCAAACTGGCCTCTTTTTGGGTCTCCATCGAACCACCCAAGACGCAGTAAAACAGAAAAAAGATTGAAAAGAGCTCTGTCTAAATCTTCCTCTTTCACCTTTCCTTGCTCAATGGCAGATTCAGTATGCCGAACCATAAATGATCCACAATTAATATCCACACCTAAAAATCAAACCGATGAATCACAACATATTGGAAATTAAACCATCCAATTCATGCAAAGTTGGTGCGATGCTTTAAATTAAACGAAGCACTAAAAAAGACAAACAAAAATACCAGCTTTGAGAACATCAGCAACAGCATCCTCTTGGGATTTCACAAACTTGTGACCCTCAAATACCGTGGCTACAGCATCACAATCTGAGGTAATATACCTACACTCAAAAGTCAAAACCACCATACCTAATAGCCAACAAAACTGCTCCTAATTTTTGTTTTCCTTTTACATAAATTTTCAATCAGGTTATTACAAACGGTTGCTCAAAGGAACCTCACCCTTTAAAACCCCACTTGTTTCTAGCCAGTCCCAAGAGATCCCCATCAGCACAGGCAGGGACACCATTAACTGCATTGTAGGAACACATCAAGCAACTTGCTTTACCTTTTTGAATGCAGGTGCGAAACGGGGGCTGATAAGTATCCTCCAAATCCTGCTTTGTAACCTACAAACACAACCAGTAAACACCATGCCAACCCACATCAACAGCAAGACACCCATTACGTAAAATCAGCCACACAAATGAAACAAAGTCATCGTATCTTATCAGTTATCATGAATCATGAATACATACAACAACATCTAAATTCAAGTCATTAATAGTTTCGTCTATAATCTATCTCGATATCCCTCTTCCTCAACTAATTGGATCAATCCACCCAAATACTGCAGAAATTATAAACCACGCCATGAATCATCTCTTCTGAAAGCTTCATCTCATGGGCAGAGACGCAAGCATGAATGATTTTATATCTAACAACACTCAAACACTGCATAATTAAGCCCATTCAAAGGAAAAGAAACTCACCACAGCATTGAAGTTATATCTAGAGAACTGCCCCCACAACTCCAAATCATAAGCAGTGAAATGCTTGCAACACGCAGACACCATAAGCTCATCACCATCACCATCAGCATAGCCACTCAAAATCCTTTTCTCCCCCAACACAGCATCATTCCTAATCACCACATTACCACCACCTTGGAAGCCCCTCACATACTCAACAGCATAAGCAGAACCCACCATGGGGTCCTCACCGGGAGTCTCCTGACCCCTCCCCCACCTAGGATCCCTAAACACATTAATGTTGGGAGCCCAGAAAGTCAACCCGGCCTGTCCAACGTTGTACATGGCCCTAGCCTCCACGGCCACGGCTGAAGCGATGAGGGACCACAAGGTCCTGTTGAAGGATGCGGCGGAGACAATGACCTGCGGGAAGGAGGTGGCGGAGGTGACGGGGCCGTTGTCGAAGGAGACGCCGGGGCCGTTGGTGGAGATGCCGTGGAGGGACTCGGACCACCACTGGTAGGAGGGGATGCCGAGGGAGGGGACGGAGGAGGCGTTGTCGGAGAGAAGGCTGATCTTTTCATGGAGCGTGAGGAGGGACACGAGGGAGGTGGCTCTTGCCGGGATGGAGAGGGAAGTGTTGCAGAATGGGTAGGAAGAGTGGTGTGGAGGCTTGCATGGGAATTCTGGAACTGGGTATGGAGCGGATGTGGAGAATTCGACGAGTTCAAGGAGGATGAACAGTGTAGTGAAGAAGAAGGAACTCCATTGGCTTGACAACATCCTGTGTGTCGGGGTGTTTCTGTTCACTGTTGTTTGTGTGTGCGTGTGTTAAATTTTCTTTGGTTGATTTTGAAGGTCTATTTAATAATTAGAGGTGAGTGTATCGATACAATATCCCATAAAATATGAGTCAAAACAACATTTCTCTCTCCCTTAGATGTTGGCCTGTTTAACTTGCTGCATTCGCATTGAAGGGGTTGAACCCCATACCTCTTGGTCGTTGGGAAATTTTAAATGTTTGGATACATCCATCCCTCAGTCCAGACATATTTTGGTTTTGCTGATAAGTCATATCAACCAATCAACGAACCCATCCTGTGTAATCTGAAAACTTTTGGAAGATCTGGACTCTGGCCTCTTGGGTTTACCCTTTTTAATTTTCTTTGTGGAGAGAACACATTGGTGCTATACCTTTATTTTGGGAATTCTCAGCCCATGCCCATGTAGGTTGATGGGCCAATTATTGGGCATGGTTGTAAGCCCGCGGAATCTGCATCACGCAACTAGCAGCCCAGAATGGTGCTTATCTTATCTTATCCATATCTTAATCTTAATTTTCTGTCAGACCCAAAAAATATATATATATCTTAATTTTCTGGTTTCTAAAACGATAACAAACATGCTGAATGATTCTGAATAAAAAAATGATAATCACCTTGGGAATATATTCTCTTCATGTGCTATAAAGGAAAGGACAAAGCCATACTAGAATGGAAGCATCAATATAATATAGATTATCTGCAAATGGAAACCACATTATTATTCCTCATCAGTTCAGTCTAGATACCTCAATTTTTTCTTTATCCAAATGCCAGTCCAGTAGTGAGTAGCCCCTGTCTCTTTTTGCATGCTTCCACCAAGTGAATTCTCTTAGAATATAAAATTATTCATTTGTTGTCCTCATTATTCTAAATAAAATAATCAAATTTTAGTACAAGGTAAGATGGATATATATTTTAAACTATTCATACTTCAAACTCAAAATATATTCATGTGAGGGGCATAAATGTAATTCTGTCCAATAGCTTAAATTTTTTAAAGAGATATGGTTAATGAATTCTCTACAAAACAGAACTTATAGATACACATTTATATAATTCATATTCTTGGATGCAAATGCAAGTAAGGTGCGGGAAGTCTAATGATCATGATCTCATTTTTGGAATTTAATGTAATGTAATATCCCATTTTCTAGATATGCTTAAGAAATCAATCTGACGGCATGTGAGTTTTAGACAATGCTTACTGTAAAGGTGGCTAAGATTTTATTTGCCAATTTATAGTCAAAGGAGAGTAATTAGTTAAGTAACGAGTGTAAAAGACATCGAAGTCTGAATTCGATCGGATATAAAGCAAGCGATGCAAACAGCTGCAGTTATGGCTCCACATGCCACGTTTAAATTAATAGCTAGACTAGAAGGCTATGAAGTTTCAAAACCATAAGCACCAT
>JAVHNL010000101.1:0-25000 GCA_031216105.1 Dalbergia cultrata | reverse complement strand
ATAATCGTTGGATGTGATGGATATTAAGGATAAGTGAGGACATTCATCATATTCAATGATTACAAAGTGGGTGTCTGAATAGATACATTTCAGACATTCACTTTTTGGGTATTAAAATAGCATTACCCTAATTAATATAAAACTAGAAAACTGTTTTGTTTTCCTAATTTTGTATATCGAATTGGTCATAATTTTATTTTGGTAAAAAATTAATCATAATTTGTAACTTACCCATGTTCAAATTGTCGCAACTTATATTCTCGTCCATTTGAAAAGATATTGCATGTCTACACAGCACTAAAGGCTATAAACACTTTCTACATGTAAAAGTTTAAAGTTTGTGTTAATAGAATTACAAGCTCACAGATATTAGTGAGCAACTAAAATGTTTCTAATCATCTTCATTGTTTTTAGGCTTAAAAATATTTTTTATTTATACAAAATGATTGAATTTTGGTTTTGGTCTTTAAAAAAAATTGGTTCTGGTCCAGACATTTTCAAAACAATTTAGTTTTAATTCTTGTCAATAGTTTATCTCTGTTAAATATTGAACTGACTAAAAAAAGATTATGTCATCCAATTTTATATTGCAGCTAGTCAACTTAGTAAGATTACCAGTTGTGTCATATGTAATAATAGATTATATGACCTCTTATTAGTCAACTTAGTATTTAATATAGGCAGACTAACGATAAAAACTAAAATCAAACAATTTTAAAAAAATTTTAATTGAAAAAAAAGGATCAAAACCAGAATTTGCTTATTTTTTGGCAACATATATGTATTTGAGTTTTTTTTTTTATCTTATTAGATGTCTATAGTGATCTCACATTAACACATCAAACATTGACATCTTATTAAAATATCCAAGATGTTAAAAAAAATTTCGATCTTTAAAGTAATATGCACACTTAAGGCTTCCTAAGTTCTTTTTCTATTATGGTATCCCAAATTGAACCTCCTTATTGACAGTAAAGGGCCATTTGACTATGAGAAGGTAGAGATTATTGCATCAATTTCCCTTTATTTTTCCTCTAGTAAAACTGAGGAGAAAATATTGTTTATTGGAGGAATTGAGTCCATTAGTAAGATCTCTGACCCCGAATCTAAGAATAGGATTCATCGAATATCCCATATGAAAACAATGCACATATTCCATTTGCAAATAATCTTGAAAATGTCGTGCAACTCCACAATATAACTATAGATAACGGGTTGAAAGCACACTCAATTCTTCCCAAATACATTTGATTCTACTGAAGTGATTTGTGATAGACCTGGAACCTTGAAAAACAAACCAATTCCCTTTCCAAATGAAAAATGCGAAGACTATTGATATATTGAAAACAATCCTTCAGGTATCTTAGCCGTTGATTAAGCATAAATGACAATAACAAGAATTTCCTTTGAAATCGAATTAAGGAGTCATGAACTTACCACATCATTGTTGCATTGCCAAGTAGCAACCTGATTTGGATCATCATGAGGTTTAGGTTTCAAAATACAGCTGTTGACAAACTTGAATTTGTGCTCGGTTAAGCATCAGAGTAGTGATTTTGTTAGCTCAGTTTAATTTGTCATGAGAGCATGTAAATTCTATTAATTCAATTACAGAAATTTACAAGAGTTCAGTTTCTCTTAGATTCTCTCTACATTGGCACTCTCTTTTATTCTCTCAACAGTACCTTAATCCTGCTATTGCTGCACCTCAATTTCACTCACATGCTGATGATAAAGAACTTAGAGTCGTTAATCAAGCCTATCTTGATTGGGAGCAGCAAGATCAATCACTGTTCTCATGGCTCTTAGCCTCTATATCCCATGACATGCTTACACGCATATATATGTGTGTGTGTGTGTGTGTGTGTGTGTGTGTGTATATATATTTCAAACGCAAGCTTTTTTGAAAATGAAATATTTTCATCCAGACATGCACGCACATCTTGAGGATTAATGAAGTTCTTTACAGCAACCTATTGCGACAAATTACATGTATAGTATGTCACAACCTCAGAGAATAAACAGAATAACAGCAAAGCGACTACTTGGATAATCTTCAAATTTTCTGATGATACCAGCAATATATGTGTTTCCACTTCTGCAAAAGTTAGATTTGCCACCTGCACCCAATAAAAGAAATATACAAAAAGGAAATCTAAAACAAATAATCATTGGCGCAACACATTAGAAGCTTGCTAAATCTGCAATGAAATTACCACAAAAACAAAAACAAGCCAGATGGTTAGATTGGATCCGTCTGTAGCGACCACAAAACTGCTGGATATAACCTTCATTATTGCCAAATATTAAGCTTATTCACTTTCAGTCACAATAGTAGAAGAAACAATAGAGATACGGAGCAGTACAGTTACCATTTCAGAGAGATAATGTGGAGATGAAACGATTTCAAGCCGATCACCATGAGGAATTACATATTCATCTGCTTGCTTTGAATGTCGAAGCAAACCCTGGCAAAGTTATAAAATCAGATAGCCCACATAACAGTAAGTTCCAGGAATATTAAGATCACCTAACCCTCCTCATCACAAAAAGAAAGTAACATATTTGCTTAAAAATATACATGTACACACACAATGCCAAATAAACTTCCCATAAAAAAGGTTGCAAAGTAAATAAAGAAACTCATCAACTATACTTATAAATTATGAGGCCGAATTCATTCCCTATTGTGACTGGTTACCATTAATATTACAATGTCAGTGAAATCGAAATATTTAGCACCTAGAAGCCATGAGGATGCGGTCAAACCAATTGATATTCATGTTTCGAAAGCTTAAGATTTAGATGTCGATCAAGTAGATATCGGTCAAAACCAATCTTATCGCATCGTTGTTGATGAATCCAACCCACAAAAAGAACAGCCGCACCAATCCAATGCTTCCACCCAAGGTTTATGGAGGATTTATGACTTGCGAGAATTTTACCTCTGCTGCTGGAATCTGATTCTTGCCTTTGACAATGAACTCAGTCACTAGATTTGGTGGGAAGCCAAACACCTCTAACACACAATCAGCACACAGTGACAGTGGTGAGGCTATGCAGAAACTAGCATCAGAAAAATAACAAATCAATCATCCTCATTTCAGTGTTTGCTCGAGCACAACCAGTGAATGATGACAAAGAAGTACAAGTGAAGATAATGGAGCAATCATGATTAACGTAATATTGTGTCATCTAAGAACACATACCAGACCCTCCTCCACCCCCCCCCCCCCCCCTTAAGATAGGCAGAAAACTTGAAAATAGTTTAAGATTTCGTATCAGCACGTAGTACTTCAAAGTTCAAATACATCTAGGACTGCTTGCATAACTATAGCATTTAGTTCACAAGTGACAAAGCAAATGGAATTAGCCATTCTCAATTGCAGTATTCTACTTCTTTTGTCTGATTGTTTTTCCCAACTTTTCTCACAGTACTGTTTCTTTATTCAATGCATAAAGTTTATACTTTAAACCTTAAGTAGAACAAGTATAAAAATATGTAGGTTGTCTTATGCCACAACGACAAAGTTTTTTTGGCAACTAGAACATTGTCATTCCGAGCACCATGACATGTCCATCCTCGAAAGAAAAATTAAGGCAACAAATACACCATGATGTGCCCAAAATAACATAGAAAAACAACAATTTTATTTGATTGTATTTGAATCTGCCGTAGAAAATTGGATGTACCAAGTAGGATAGACAATTATTAATGCAATTCACATGCAAAAAACTATATTAACCAAATCTACCAAGCAGAAACTAGGTATGATTTCAGAATTCATTCGAAACTTCTGCTACCAAAATGCATATAGTTGGCGTCATAAATAGAGTCTTTTCACTCACACTATATATATATATATAGTTTGAGGAACTGCTCCCGCAATTTGAGGCGCTGTGGTGATTACTGATAAGTAAAGCAATCTCCTAACCAAGGATATGCATGTGTGCAGAAGGGCCATATTTAAATATGTATATAGTTTCATAGAGGCGTCTCTGGCACTTGAACTTGCAGCAGAAAAACAGATTGCCACACAACACACATCTGCCGAATTTTAGCCGAACCAGTTCTCAGAGTTGAAGCTCCAGTCAAGCAGCCTGTGATAGTGGAGTAAGCATATTGCTCCAGTGTGTAGCCGTAAACCCATGTGGTAACAAGCAGGAACGTTCTCCATACAGAAGCCACGACGTAGAAGTTCAAGAAGAACCTTTGAGGGAGGGTGAATCTCTAAGTGCAGAACAACCTCGGCATAGCATTTAGCGAGTAAAGGTAACACTTTAAAAGCGTTGTCTTTTCCCCTCTGATTAAAGTGTTGCCTTTGTTAAGTAAATAAATCTATACTCATGTAAGTTCTTGTTGTACTAATAACTAATAATAGATAAATACAATATAAAAGTAGAGTTTAAAATATTTATTTTAACTGTACATATAATTACATATTATTATATTATTATATCAGTAAAAGTATTTAGCTCAATCATTTTTTCACATTCAAAATCTTACAAACATAAGGATATTTGATTGAATAAACTTATTTTACATTGGCCCACAATGCATCAAAGTTAATCTAAAAGTAAAACAAGTAATTGAAACTAACAGTTACTTAAACACCAATCACCACAATTCGACATCGATGTATCTGATGATATCACATTCCTTTAAGTAAAAGAGGATAAATTACACGAAAATGGAGTATAATAAAGTAATAACAAATAAGAAATGGGGGAGTTGAACGTGAAAGTGAAGTTACTTGGGAGGATGAGTGGGAGTGCATGATTCTTACCCTGCTAGCAAAGGCCGACAAGGTTCCAAGGAGTGAGTTGAGTTTGGGAGTTGGGATGGAAACAATTATTATGGGCAATGTGCCAGCGATCCAAGCCAGTCTCAGCAATTGAACAACAACAACAGACATCTCCATCACATGATGATGATGATGATGATGAATCCTTCAACATAAGACACAGTTTAATTTATGTGAGAGTACTACTACTTGGCGAAACTTTGAAACTGGAGCTTTGATGTATCGAATGGTGGTGGCTGGCTCTCGGATCTGGCACCACTGCTTTCTTTTTTTTTTTTGGTGAACACACCACTTCTTCACTACATCATCCGTAATATATTCCTTTTATAGCTTTTTTTTGTGTCGTGGTTTTTTGCTTTTGCTGTGATTGAATAAAATTTAATTGGATTAACCCTAATAGGCCTTTTTCTTCTAACCCAGCCCATCGCTAAAATGGGCCAATCAGCCTGGCCTGGATTTCCGTTTTTTAATAAATTGATCTCTAACTTACATTAGCTGAATAACTGCTTTTTTTTCAAATTAGCAGAACAGCTATCCACTTCAAGAAGTGTTTTTTTTTTTCTGGACCCAAAAAAAAGGTGTTTATTGTTTCACTTCAATAATAATCACATTCACCCAACCAGTACTATAACTAACATCAATAGTACAAATTTCATCGCACTTTGCTTTCTGCCACCTGTGTTTATTGTTTCCAGGCTGATTATAGGGCTAGCTAGAGCCTTGCCCTTTAATGAGGGTGGGGCAACGTCTAAGTTTCTAAAAAAAAAAAATCAAGGCGCATAGAGTGGTACTGCACACTAGTCCTTCGACACAGACACAGTGCAAGCACAGCTAGCGGAGCAACGAGACACACACACGCACGCACGCACGGTCACGCAGTCACGCTCGCGATTTGAACCTTTCACACGTGAGTCTACCCTAGGAATTTTAGTGTGGGACCCACCTGTTTCGCTTCGCTCCTTCGTTTTGGTTTGACCCTCCTTTGGGCTTGCTTTTCGTGTCAGTCACGAGCCATTCACGTGACCAACAACCCTTCCTTCTCTTTCGCATGCCGCCCTTTATTTTACAACCCTCCATTCCATTCCAACACTTTCGTTTCATTTGCCTTTCGTTTCAATCAAACGCCTCACCAATATGTCCGTTACACGTTCTTGAGTAATTGTCCTTGCATATTAAAATTTAAAATAATTTACTGTATTATTCTTTTTTCTAATAATTCAACTTTCTCTCCCCTTCATTATATTTTTCAATAATATTTAATAAAAATATTATTAAAAAATAATTAGCATTAATTATATTTTTAAAATAAATAATTATTTAAGAAAAAGGAGCATTATTATTTAAACTTAGTCAAGTAAATCAATTAAAAAAATGAAAAAAAAGGGCGATAAACGGCAAAAGCGGAGGGCTTCCGGCACTGGGTCCCGGTGTTGTCGCACAGCCCCGCAAAAACTGTGGCTCTTAGCCAAAGTTAATCTCTCTCTTTTTCTTATTTATTTCATTTATGCGTTTTAAATTATTAATTAGATAATTTGGATTAGATAAATAAATATATATTGGATTTTTCTCTTCTGCTACTTGGTTCACTAAGCTAATGATCCTATCCATAACCACAACCTTATCCCTATCAAACTCATGAATCCGCTCCCACTGGCCATCAAATGCTAATTCTCAACTCTTATCGATACCAATTTCATTCACTGATTAAAATCGCAATAAATCAGTGCAGCTGGTTTACTAATCAGTTATGTGAGAAATTGTTCATTCAGTAAAATTACCCGACAAAAAAAAACGATAATTATTTAACATTTTCCACTCTCGTTTGTTCTCACGGATAAAATAATTTATATGTACTTTGTTTTTCACAAAGGGTAAAACTTGATGTTGATGAAAAGAAATGTCTTGATTAAAAGCAGAGCAGTCTTCAATTCTATCAGTGATTTTAAAGAAATTTTTTTATGTGATTTTTTCCAAAAATGTTTCCTAAACAATAATTAATCACGACATTTCACATATGATGATAATGAGTTAGGTAGATACATGATCATTGTCTACTAATATTTCCACATATGGTAACTTAAATTACTTTCCATGAAAACATAACAATTCTATAAAAATAATATCATTTTATTTATATGCACTAATAATACAAAATAATCATATATTATCAGTTAATATAATTTGAGGTCAATATTAAATAATAGTGACTAATATTAATTTATATACAATTAGTATATAAAAATTAATCTTATGATATTCATGATAATTATTTGCTTATTATTTTATAAATAGTAACTTATTTTCTTAACTAATTACCACAATTTTTTTTTTTGGTGGAAAAAGAACATACAGGTAAATGGTTGGGGTTGATTAATTAGCGGCCACAGATCACATGATTAAAGATGAGACGTGATTATTAGGAGTTTAAATCAGCGATCAGTATGTAACCCAAAAGGAAAAATTAGTGATGAGTGACGTAGGGTGATGATATAATTATTATCGGAAATAACAGAGGGGTGCGTGAAAACTGAGGGATCCTCATAGTCATAGCTCCGAGGCGTGGCAGGATAGGCATGATACACTAACAACAAACAACAGCAATTGATGGAGTAAGATACTAGTATGGTCTATATGTAGAGCCTAGGAGGGAGAAAGCAAAGCAAGCAAATCCATCTAAGAGGAAAGAGAGAAAGTGACATAAACAAATAAATAAATAAAACAAAAGAAAAATGGGTAATGATGGAAAAGAGACAATAGTAATAATAATAATAATAATAATGAGAGTGGAGGAGGTGAAGTGTCCTCCTCACCACCCGGCAAAGCCAGTTCTATTGCCGCTTTCTTGTCTGCCCCCCAAAAATCCCTGTTTTCCTCTGTCCCCTTCCCACTCTCTTTTCTGCCTTTCCTTGCTTTCCCCTGTGCCTTTTTTTAACTCTCTTTTTATCACCTTTTCTTCCCACCTTGACCCTGCCCTCCATTAATCTTCCTTTAATCATGTTTCACCCTCTCTAATCATGACCTGACTGAAAATTAATACAGTCTGCAGTATGATTAAGGCTTGTAATTATATCCTTTTTTTTTTATCTCTCCTTTCTTACATTGCATAATGTGCTGGGAAGGGTAATGATGTTGTGCCTTATTTAATTTAATATACTATTAAACTTCTATTACATTTATAAGCTTGTGGATTACATTTTTGGTAAATGGAGAGGTCAATTTGGTATAGTGAATATTGTATTTAGTTAATCAAAAGAATAAAAAGTATTGTATTTGGACTATAATTTGTAGATTGTAATTGAATCTAATAAAAGGTAATTTTGTTTAATTTCCGGTTCAAACCGTAATTCTAAATAAAAATATGTTTAAATACACTTTAATTATCATTTTTCAAATGTATTATTTATTAATGAAATTTATTCTACACATTTCAAACTCCAAATTGGGATTTTTCAAATGATAAAAAATTAATTTTAAAATACCTTCAGTTAGATATTTTAATAAAATATTAATTGTATAATTGTGAGTAATTGCATGATTGTTATAATATAAATTGAAATGTTGAATTATTACAAATATACACATACAATAATATATGATTAATTCATTCTCTAAAATATTTTGTATCGATATAATATTGAAATTAATTTATCATAAAAATGATAAAGTCTCGAAAATAAATGAATTACATATGGAATCTTATTTAATACTTTATAAGTTCATTTAATTATAATGCATATTATAAATTTCCATCATTTATATATTTGTCACGAAATGCTAGTATCTCATATGTTCTTATAAGCATGTTTGGACGGATATTGAGATGAGGAGATGAGATGAATAGAGCCTTGAGAGTTTAAATAATTGTTACTTTAATTTTTTGACAATATTAATTATTTTTAAAATTTTATCTTTATAAAAATAAATGAAGAGAGGGTAGCCAAAGAAAAAAAGTGAGATTAATGGAAGAGAGGATAAGTTAAAATCATTAAATAATAAGAGTAATTAAACTCTTATTTCAAACTGTAAGTTATAATTTTATCTTTTTTATGCTTAGTTTTGTGTTTCAATTCATTTCCCATTTAAATTCAATTATGTGACAAAACTTTGACTTTGTTAAAAAAAAATAATTGCTTTCACATTAGATACTATTTCAATATCAATAATTTTTTCAAAATTATTTTTAAGTAAAAGCATAAAATATAACTGATTGAATTTAATAAAAATACACTATAAGTAAAAAATTTATATAGATATTTATACCAACAAAAGTAATTGATTTAACTACTCAATATCTTAAAAGTCTTACAAATAAAAATAAGATTTAGTTGGAATACAATGATAATTTAAAAATTTTTTACATGATTCATCAGTAAATATGGTTACATTTTCATCCTACTACTTAGCTTGAAAAGTCATATAAAAAAATAGATTTGATTGGATGACAGTGTAAAAGATGTTTATACTATCAGTGCATTAAAATTAAACCCCATAAAAATGTATAATTTAATAATAATATAAAATATTTTCACACATTGTATCAATATAATCCCAAAACATTTTACTTTTAATTTAATTACTACAAAATTAAGATAATTAAAACAAATGACAAAGCCACAACTAAACACACAGCGATGAAACTTTCAAACTAGTTTCAGATTCTCAATCTATTGTCATCATTTTTATAATTTTATCTGATATATCGTTGCAGGAATTATTAATTAGTCATGACTTGTGCTAATAAGTTTAGATGAGAATAGGATTCAATTGAATTCAATATACGTATATTTCATTAATTTGACAAGTGATTGAGCATACAATCTAATAATGATGGTTGTCTCTTATATTTTTAAATAAGAGATTTCATGGTTGAATCCCACCATCTCTTTTTCCATCCCTCTAGAAAGAATTTCAAGGTGTAATGCTTTGTTAAAAAAATTTAATAAAGATGTGATGGGTCAAATAAAATAACACAGCTCAAATTTTTTTTTGACAATGTTGACTTGTGTGTTGCAGCGGAGCCAAATATCTGATCATACTGATCGAGTAGTGTAAGACAAGATATAGTGCTATGATCGCTGTTGCAGCAATCATGCATTCATGTCAGGTCTCTGCATCCCCTTGCTCTGGCTGCATTGCTTCCATGTACATGGCCCCCCCCCACCCCAAAACCCGCTTCACCGTCTTCTGCGTTGAAAAGATCCTGGGCTAGAGCCAGTTCTGAATTAACTAAGTACTCGATCATATCGTGTGGTGTTGGTGTGAAGTTTTAAGTTTGAAACCAGTTCTATTGTGTCAACAACATCCTGCACGTATCTTAACTCGTATCTTTCATCATCATATTTTGATCAGAAGAAGCAAGGACGCCAAAGAAAATTACAGTTAGTAGTGATAACGAAATTGACGCGAGTTTGCCATGTGACTCTCGGATGGGAGGATGTCGTTTTGAACCTTCTATTTGTTCTTATCCCTACCTAATTCTGTTTGAGCAAATAATGGATCATGGATATCATTATATTATTGTAATCTTTAATTAATAAATGATGCATATAGCAAAAGTATAAAAAGTAAGCAAAGTTTAAAATACAATTCCATAAATTTATCAAAAACAAAAAAATACAACTCCATGTTTCTTTTTTCCCCCCCCCCTAAAAATATAATGTTTTGACAAATGTCCGAGTGACATGATGGAAATGAGATTAATTTTATACATTCATATTATCTAATAATTTTACATTATCAAATAATAATATTTTTTTTACAAAATAAAAAGCATCACAAGTAATGATTATAATAAATATTCACTACACTTTTGTATTCTCCTTTAAAAAAATATATTATTTTTTTAGTCCAAGATATTTACCCTAAAAAATAATGATTAATCATCTCGCAATATAGAAGTCACAAATGTGGATTTTGTCACTAGTCACGATCGAGACTCTCTATGTGCGTATCATCAAAATCGAATTCATAATTCTTAACTAGATGTTTAAAAAACATGAAAATCTAGCTCAATTTAGTCATGCTCTAGCTCATTTTGGTCCTAACATTTTTAATATCAATTTAAGGCTTTTTCACAAAATTTTTTTTATTATTTATGGATTTACAATTGGTCTGATATTATTTACTGATATACACTAATGTAAAATTGTATATTAAACATAAATTGGTGAGCTGTTAAACCATTTACTAACTGACGCATTTGACTGTGCAACGATTTAATGGGTACATGTGAGAACAATGCCAGCACTAAATTTGCTGGCAGCTGGCCAATTTATGCACTCCAAACCGTTCCAAAGCTAAACATTTTATGCTAAAGTAAACTTACAAAATTTAAACCTTATTTTTTTGTAAGAAAATAAGTCATCAAAAAATTTCTAACCTTAAACTACACTAAAGTAAACTTACAAACTATTATTGAACTTGTACAATAATCAAAATAAAGATAGCTAAGCCAAACTAAAGTCACATTACTAAATTATCATCAACATTAATTATTCATAAATAAAAGATATTATAATCTCAAAATTTAACAAATTCTTATAAACTTTATTTAACCAACAGCAACCTACATTAAACTAAACTTACAGACTGAAAATAAATAAACCACAGTTTCAAATACATGCACTAGACTATTAAAATAAAAAAAAAACATAATTTAAAGTTATTAGTTCCTACAACTCCATAAAGTAAAAAAATTCATTAAACCATTTCAAGTAATTTAGCTCCTACAAGTACAAAAATTTAAAATATTTCAATTAAACTAATAGTTAGTACTTACTATTTGTAAAGTTAAGTTATTTATTTGCTTCTTAATTAAGTTTTACATGTATCTAAAAGTAAAAATTATACTTTTCAAAATTAACATAAATAGTGTATTTTTTAAATTTGAGAAGTATAGTTCATTTATTTTAATTTATGTAGTTATAGGAACTAAGTTAGATTTTTTTTTTAAAAAAAAGACCACTGGGTCTTTCCATTAACTCCTCAACTCATTTATGTTATAGTCATAAGACTTATGCAAATACGTTTGAACAAGTCTTTATTATTTTGTTTATTTTGCATAGAAAAAAACTCCCACCTATAAAATTAAAGTTCGATCTATAGCTATAACTTCTAAAATTTATTTATGTTAATTCGAATATAATTTGCACTTTTAGATATAAGTAAAACTTAATTAAGAAGCAAACAAATAACTTAACCTTACAAATAGTAAGTATTAACTATTAGTTTAATTGAAATATTTTTAATTTTTGTACTTGGAGGAGCTTTAATGAATTTTTTTTACTTTTTGGAGGTGTAGGAACTAATAACTTAAAATTGTGTATTTTTTTCATTTGAATAATCTAGTGCATGTATTTGAAATTGTGGTTTATTTATTTATATATATTCATATTTATTTTAGCCTGTAAGTTTAGTTTAATATAGATTTGTTGTTGGTTAAATAAAGTTTATAAGAATTTGTTAAATTTTGATATTATAATATGTTTTATTTATGAATAATCAATGTTGATAATAATTTAGTAATTTGACTTTAGTTTGGCTTAACTATCTTTATTTGATTAATCTAGAAGCTCAACAATAGTTTGTAAGTTTATTTTGGTGTAGTTTAGTGTTAGAAATTTTCTAATAACTTATTTTCTGACAAAAAAATAAGGTTTAAATTTTGTAAGTTTACTTTAGCGTAAAACATTTAGCTTTGAAATGGTTTGACATGCATAAATTGATCAGCTGCCAATCGATTTAGTGCTGGCACTGTTCCCACGTGTACCCATTATTGTTGTACAGTCAAACGCGTCAGTCAATAAATTGTGTAACAGCTTACCGATTTATGTATAGTATATTATTTTATTGTTGGCTATTTTACGTTTAGTGTATATTGGTAAATAACATCACATCACTTGTAAATCCGTAAATAATCATTCTTTCATTTTTTTGGGGTGAAAAAGCCTAAATTTAATCCTAGCATTTTTAATTTGAAATTAATTTGGCATTAAGATGTTTGTTGTCTTTAAATTATAATGTTTAGTTGATTTAAGGACCTGATTATTTACAATGTAGGAATTTGATTTATAGTTTTAAAATTAAAGAAATCTAATTAAAAATTGGGCAAGATTATAGAGATTTGAGAATTAATTAAACGAGTATAATATGCATTTCTTTCATTTTTGTGTCCCCTACCTCACCCCAGTGCATTCACCTTCGATTCTAATTTTTCCCTTATACCCTTTCAAATATACTGGATCAATGTCGTCAATCGTCCCTAATTAGAGGATCTAACTCATTTGATTGTGGGTTAAATATTTAGCAAAAGTGTAATTCTCTGACCAAGGTTACCATTTAATGATCTGGAAATAATCCAGAGATAGGTAATTTTTGGAGAGATAAAAAATTTTCAATATCATGATCACGTCTAAGTTGACTTCAACACACCACAAGCAAATTTCAAGCCCATTGGAAATTCCATTTTTAGGTTACGCTTTAGTATTTCAGCAGCACTTTAAGGGCAAATGCGACATTTTGTAAGTTCCACCCAACATTGATTAACAAAAACGAAACGGCGGAACCAGAAACCGTCGTCGTTGCCTTCGGGTCCGGTCTACCAACACAATCAATCACATAGTTAGTACAGTAGTACCCACTTTTAATTTTATTTATTTATTTATCTTCCTTTTCAAAGAGAAAAGGGGTAGTAGTAAGACCCAGAGTCATAATTCATAGCACCTGCAAACAGCGACAAGATATTTAATTTTCTGTCTCGGTGGGAGACAGGAGCGGACGGTCTCGATCTCTCCGCTAGACTCAATCACAACCGTCCAACGCCATTCCACATTCTGATTAAATTATTACACGACCTCGCTTTTGCGGACACCAGTTTTCCCATTTTGCCCCTACCCTCTGACCCTTGCGACTGAGCTCTGTATTGGTTTTTGTGTCTTAAGCAAATCCGTTCATAAGAGTTTTCCTCTCTTCTTGTTGCTTTCTGCTTAATGGAAGGCCCTTAACCTTTTCTCTCGCTCTCTCTCTCTCTCTCTCTCTCTCTCTCTCACTGTGCTTCCTTTCCTTCAGAGTGTGTTGGTCTCTTAGCATTTTGCTGTGTGAAAGAAAAAAGTTTGCTCAAAACGATAAAGCGGGTTTTGTTGGTCTTGTGCTTCTGATCTACCAAAGCTTGCTTCTCTTAGGTTCGCGCTTCCAATCTGCTAGCTGATAATACCTAACTGCTCCATTTCTTATTTTATTTTATTTTCTGTGTTTTTGTTCAGCTATTTTTCTTTACTCCTTCAGCTTTAATGTGCTCCTTTTTGTTTTTATGGCGTGATTTTTGTTTTCTTTATTCCCTCAGGTATTCGCAGTCTTAACACGAGGGCTTAGTTTTATTATTATTATTATTATTATTGAGAAGTTTTAGGTAAGGGTTCGGTGTGGGTGCGGATCTATTGAGCTGGTTCTGCGCCTTCGGTTCTTGCAATTTCGCTTTTGCATTTTTTTATTTTTGTCTGGGGGAGAGAAACTGAGGCCAGAAATAAGAGGAGAAGATAATTGAAGTGCATGTTTGGGAATGGTTAATTTCTGAGGGAAAATTTCGCAAATTTTCTGGAAATTCTCTTACTAAGATTTTTATTATTATTGGCTATTTTGTATGCAAAAGATAAGCTATAATCCAGACATACACTAATCACGTGTTCTGCTTATGGAAATGATTACTTATGCCTGTGATGGGGTCTTTAATTGCATTGCATGAAGGCTTATTTAGAACATGCATTTGTTTGGGCCCTCTACAGGCTTATTTTATGATTATTTGCTGGTTAATCTTATTTAAATTGCAGTTTTTTCGGTTATGGTATCTGAAACTCAATTTTTCTTCACCTCTTTGTTGATTTTGTTATTAGTATAAACGTTTCACAGTGATGTGAACCGGGTTGTGATTTTAGAGTTTTCCCATGTAGGAAAAACCCTCTGATTCTTGTTTTGAAAGTAAGCGAATGAATGATGAGAACTAACCATTATGAGCTCTGATAAGTTTCTTGATACTCTTGTGTGTCTGTGGCAGTTTGTGTATTTTGGAGTCTGATGTCTCTGCCAGTACTGGTTCCGGAGGAGGAGGGGCAGAGCAAAATCTCTTCGACAGTAGCATCTGCATCTTCACAACCCTTGGACTGTTTCTCCCAAAATGGGGGTGGATTGAAAGAGCGCAATTACCTTGGATTGTCTGATTGCTCATCAGTGGACAGTTCTAATTCTGCTATCCCTAGCTTGTCTGATGAGAAAAAGGGCAACCTGCATTTAAAGGCTACAGAGTTGAGGCTTGGTCTCCCCGGATCCCAATCGCCCGAAAGGGATCCAGATGTTTACTCTTTGAGCTCAACGAAGCTCGATGAGAAGCCGCTGTTCCCTTTGCTTCCTTTGAAAGATGGAATCTGCTCATCGTCCCAGAAGACTGTCGTGGTTTCAGGAAACAAAAGGGGTTTTGCCGATACCATGGATGGGTTCACTCAGGTGAAAAGTTCTCCATGTGATGAGGAGTTAGATATATGTTTCATTCTGTTTCGGAGTCTGATTCATCACATATTTTTGTTGCAGGGGAAGTTTGCTGGTAATACAGGGATAAAAGCAATGTTATCACCTAGACCTCCCGGAGCTCAGCCTGCCACAGTTAAGGAAATGCCAAGCAAGGTGTTACAAGAACGGCCTTGTGCTGCTAATGGAAATGGTCATAATCATGGCCATACAGGTGCTTCTGTCAGTGGCAGTGCCCCAGCGTCCAAGTAAGTAAAGCTTGCCAGGTTAAGGATCTATAATGTTCAAAAGAAACTTGAAACTGAATGGATACCTTAAAAAAGGGTCTTTCATGTGTTTCTTGCTAAGCTGATATAGTGAGTTCTCATATTTGGCAGGGCACAGGTTATTGGTTGGCCTCCTATAAGGTCGTTTAGGAAAAATTCCATGGCAACTACATCAAAAAACAATGATGAAGTGGATGGAAAACCCGGTCCTGCCGCACTCTTTGTGAAGGTCAGCATGGATGGTGCTCCCTATCTCAGGAAGGTGGATCTGAGAACTTATGCAACGTATCAGGAACTATCTTCTGCCCTTGAGAAGATGTTCACTTGTTTTACCCTAGGTGAGCTGTTGCAATCTTGAGTAGAAGTTGACATGAGTAACTTTTATGTAAAAGTGGTTTGGAAAAAAATCATTTTTTTTTTGTCAAAAAAAATGCTGAAACAAAACAATCCCTTATTTTATCTGTGAAATTGATTTCTACGTATGTTTTATTTAATTTGTTTTGTTGTTACTTTGTTTTTATTCTGAAATGTGACTTCGGTACCTGTCTAAAATACCAGGTCAGTGTGGTTCCCATGGAGCTCCAGGAAGGGAAATGTTGAGTGAGAGCAAGCTGAGGGACCTTCTGCATGGTTCAGAATATGTACTCACTTATGAGGATAAAGATGGGGATTGGATGCTTGTAGGGGATGTACCATGGGAGTAAGTTCTTTTTTTATCTCTCTGCAATTTCTATCTTTAAATTCTCGTTATATATTTTCGAGCAATAGTGACTATATTTGTTTTTTGACATTGGAGCAAGGAGCTTTAGCAAATGTATAATGCAGGAAGTCTTAATCATTATTAATCGGTGACTATGTAACATGTTGCCACGAGTTTAACAGTTTGCAATTGAAAATATTTGTCAGTCATTTTCGATTCTTAGCTACTAGTTTTAAGATGGGTTTGGATCTAATAAGCACGGACACACTGAATTGATGGTGTGTTCGCGTGTTAGACACGTGTCGGTGTCCGCGCCCACACGACATGTGTTGGACACGTATCTGTACGCGTCCAATTTAAAAAAATAATTTTTGAGCGCCGACATGCACCGAACATGGTTGGATACTGTTCTAATTCACTGTGGACGTGGCTTGGACATCCTGCAAACACGCCTAAGCTGGTTTCTTTATTTTTTTTCAAATTTTTAATATCAACATGAGCTCAAAATCAACTCTAGTTATTTGGTTGGACCTTTGCTATTGGGCCATTTTATTTTGAAAATTCTTCAATTTATCACCAAAAAAAGAAAGAAGAATTAATTAGATAAAAAATTATACAAATATGACAAAAAGCAATTCAGACAAAAAAATCATAACAAAATAAAAAAATTATATATATGTGTGTGCCGTGTCCGTGTCATGTAGTTTTTTTAGATTGGTGTGTCTGTGTCAATGTTTGTGCTTCATAGGTTTGGATATGCTTATTTTGGGTTCAAAACCACATATAATGGAAAGCGTCCTGAGAGAGTGTTTTTTTTTTAAAAAGAAATGTTTATTTTTCCAAAATTAGTCTGGTACCAAATATGCGCGCAGATATTGTTAACATGAGAAGGTAGAACCAATGTGTATTGTTGCAATTACAATTCCTGGGATTATTTGTAGTTTAGAAAATAAATTGCTAAAATAATGTTCTAGATTCATTTTGTTCCATGAAAGCGAGGTGTAGTGAATAGTGACCACACACAAGCTTGTTCAACAGCATTGATACTGATGTTGGTTTTTATTTGAGTAGAACAAAAAGTTTGAGATTTTTTTTTTAATTAGTAATTCCTGAATTTTGCTAGATGTTATCTATGTTACAATTATGGAGGAGGTAGCTCCGTAGTTCAATTCAAATATGATCATAGAAGGTTAAGTTCAAAAATTATTTATGGGGGAACTTTGCACTTTTTTCTTCACAATAATTCTTAGGGTTGTTAGGGATAAGAAATAGCTGTAATTTGAATAAAATAGCAGCCAAGCTTGACGTTGAACTTAATCAACTCCGACGTAGCAAATTTCAATGTGAATTACTTTGTCTTGACACATCTGAAACAAAAAAGAAAAAGATGTACTTTGTACGCTGTAGATTGTTTTAGTAACAGGCGTTGGAAAGGTAACCAGAAAGGATAGGATAATCAGAAACAGAGATGCTTAGCATACATCGATAAAACTTCAGCATATTCGTGCTAGATCAACAGATTTTAGAAAGTGAATAGAGTACCTACTACTGAAGTGTATTTGTTTCCTTCTATTTTGGTGATTTGATACTGTATTTTGAGTACAGAAGCTTGATGTATGCTATTTACTTGTTCATCAGTATCAAGGTTGAAGAACCTGATCATGGCTAGGATTTTGCTGCTTTGTAGTAGTTTATGTCAACTTCAGCTATGTGTCTTATTGGCTCGTGTTAATGTGCTTGGGCTGGCATCTAGTGCTGGTGGTGCAAAGTATAATGTCTGCTTGTTTGTTTCATGAAAACGGACTGGATAACTGGTTGAATGAAAGTTTCACTTTGCTTTAGTTTGTGTCCACTTCCACTCTAAACTGCAATTTTACTTTTTTGTTGCAGGATGTTCATTGACACTTGCAGAAGGCTGAAAATCATGAAGGGTTCTGATGCTATTGGCTTAGGTATGCAATCTCAGTGAACAATGATGGTTTATTTTTTAAATCACTAAACTTATATATGGAAGGCTATCACATGAATTTAGGATTTGGACCTTCTGCTTTACGTGAGAAACTTGCGTGTCTAAGGATTAATAACCTGCAGTAGATTATGATCCTGATTTGTTTTAAATGAGATCACCGAATCTTTTTCTATGTGTATATACGGTATATATAGTTGAATTTTTAAGGAGTTTGTGTTTGGAAACATTAACATATTACTGAGCTGCTTTGGGTTTATCCACCCAACAAAATGTGCCTATCAATAGGAATGATATCATTTTACCTGTACGTGGCTCGTCACACTAGGAATAAAAAGAAAGTGCTTGTTATCAGCTGCTCTATCCAATCATCAGCCAATTTTAATTCGGATAGTAACCACTACAATGTGCCTTAGCTTTGCCTGATTAAATTTTCTTTTCTCCGCAGCTCCCAGGGCCATGGAGAAGTCCAAAAGCAGGAGTTAAATGGTATCCGGGACTGATGACTGCTTTTTGTCTGGTGAAGTTTTAATGCTGGATCCAAGGAGTTTGTGGTTAAACACAGTTCAGATGTTATCTATGTTTTTAAGTCCCTCGAGTTTGTTTTTGTTTCTGTTATATTTGTTATTACTTTGATATCTAATGAAGTTACCTTGGTAGATTTAGTATTTGCGGAGTCTGTAATCATTATAGGATACTTGCTTGGATGAATTGAATGTCAGTTACAGCTAACTTGCGGTCATTATGTTATCTCTCATCCACGTCTCTCTAATATGATCAATCTTTTAATATTTGAGAGCATTTTCTCATGCTCTCCCCTTTTGGTTCAAATTTTCCTTTCAATGGGTAGGACTAGTAGGAAGGAACAGCCCAATATCAATGTGAAATTTGGAAGTGCTCTAGGAGTAAGAAATTTTACCGCAAAAAATAAAGAGAAAGCTAGAAACTTTTTTTATGCACTATTAAGATATATGTACTTAGCTTATTGAAATTGTAGTTGAAGTGGGCGACGAGATTTACTTAGCTGAACGAGTATATATTTAATTGTACAACTTGAGAAAGGAAGTACTTGAGAATTTTCCTTATACATTCTGTGGAAATTGCGTTTTCTATCATAAAAACAACTCCAATGCCAGGTATGTCTGATCCATCAATTGTAATGTTCTAGGCATAAGGTTTTGCCAAGATTGACTAATCAACAAGAAATGGAATACTCTTGGAAGAATGATTATATTTCTGGGCTCAAGTGACTATGGCCTATTTAAATTAGAGATAGTGCTGCGTTCCATCCATGGCAATGGTTGCATTTTTTCTTGGGCGATCATTGTGTTTATAACTAAGAAGTTGGACCCCAAAAGGTGTTGACAATGGGTTAATATTTGCAAGAATCCTTTTACCTACCTTAACACAGCCCAGCAATTGAGCTTCTCTTTTGCCAAAACGGGTGGGGAGTGGCTAGTTTTGGTCATTTTGGAGTAGTCTGCAGATACATTGCAAATCAAATGGAAATTTGAGTCTGCTTAGGGTTTCATTAACGATGTGATGTGAAGATGCTCAAATGAAAATTGTATATTTCAATTACAATTTGGCTTTTATTGTCCTATTTCCTGTATGACAACAGTGTATGCTCGAAATGCGGCAAGTAAGCAGCAGGCAACGCTGGAGTGTCAGTTTTCATATATTTGCAGTAAGGTTGCGGGACATCTTTGCCACATCAGGATGCTCAGTGGGATCAAAATATGATAAACACAAGGATCCCATTGGACTCGATTAAGAGATAGCAAACCCAACCCAATCGCGTCAAAAAAATAGAATACCCAACCCAATAAACTATAGAAGACATTGAACAGTACACAAGAAAAAAAAGGTTCACTTTATCACCAAAAAATATTTTCTGTTGTGTTTTTGTTAGTCGAAACTGCACATATCCTGCACATGAGGCTTGGCTCAATTGGTAGTATCATCTGCATCTAGTAAAAGTGCATTCAGGTTCAAGCCTCGACAGAGCTGGTGGCAATGCGAAACCCCGCGCCCCCGGGACCAAAAAAAAGAACTGCATTTATCATCTTAGAGCTAATCATGCTAGAGCTGAATAAAACCATTAGGGTGCCAAAGTCCTCCGTCCCAAGTTTTAACATAGGTGCATACTTAGTACTCAAACCCCCTAGTTAAGTTAGAACATCCTTTGCCCATTGATCTACGTGTGATATTGATTTAGTCTCTAAAAATACCTTGCCATAAAAAAAATAGGTCAACAAATAAGTTGATCTATGCAGTCTAATGATGTAGTTAGGGAGTTATGATGTGCTGCTCTGTTGGGCAATTAGTTTGTTCTATAATTTGTATGTATTTTTAAAGAATAGGTTGGGAAGGTAATAAAGAAATTTTCTTCTTGAACTATCATTGCAAATTCTTCTTCTTTTTCTTTTTTTTCATAAACTCAAAGTATCAACCCCTGACGGCAGTAATTAATCTCTCAAAATGTAAAATTCACAAACATGAGTTTCTCCTCTGGTCACCAAACACTCCTTTACCTCAAATTCTTAGTCAGTGCAAATTCTTAGTTGGCTCTAAATGCATGTAGAATTCTGTTGAATGAGTTAATTTCATCTTAAAGCCATAATGTAAGAGATTGTTTCCGTGGTTATCTGTAGACAATTGCTTAATTGAATGCCTTGACTAGTGTTAAGACCTCATTTAGCTTAGCGTGTATCCGAGTGCAAGAGGACTTAGAAAATATTTGTTTCTATGTTGACTAAAACTTAACTCATTTGTCTAGCTATGTGCTTGTAACAATTATACATCTGCCATTCTAAAGTATGATCCTAGTAATGGAAGCAATAGGCTTAGATTTGATGCACTGTTACCTTACAACATAGTTTCCTCTAGCAATTTATAGTGTAAGTGTACATGTATATAAACTTGATTGATGTTGTTGCACTTCTTTTGACATGTCATTAGTACTGTTTAACTTTAAGGTTGTCATCAGACTATGATTAATATTAGTTTAAGCAAAGTTCGTGATACATGATGGATTTGAATTATTACCAGGTTAGTGCACAATTAATTATTAACCAAAAGCATATTAAATATAGTCATGAAAAGTTCACTGATGGTTGTTTGTCATTTATTCTTGATTCCATGGATTATATAATGTTTATCTGAATTTAATGATGTATTGTTGAATGGCAATATGATGGCGCCCCCATTGAAGGAAACAAACCTTTACATCAGAATAGCTTTTGACATCAGTGCATATACCTTTTCAAGATACAGAATCGTTGAGGGAAGTTTGTGCTACTGGGAATAAGTGGTCATTGACAAAACTTGAACGGATCCAGTTATATTTCACCAAATGTTTCCAAGAACATGATCAATGCATTATGCACCGCATATATATCCCAGTATATAAATTAAGAGGATTCATGTCGTCTTGCTAAGTCAGTTGCATTCATTGTAAATTTTGTGATATTAAGCCCGTCCATGCTTGAGTTTTGCCATTCATTTTTTATCTTAAGAATTGCTCTTTTTTAAGTGGTGAGGGTTGCCTAATTTAGAATTGAGTTGGCCTAAGATATATAAATGCTATCTAGACATTATCTCTAAAAGACGCGGGACTTTCAATAAATTGTTTGTCTGCTCAATCTTGTCGTATATCTCTCTTTTAGACAAGTTTCTGGCTATGGTTAAAACTGGATGCCTCCTTTTCACCTCTTGATTTCGTTTGAGAGAATGAAGGGAGTCTTTGGAATAGTGTATGAGATATAATAATCCAAATCCAGAATCTTCAGAAAAAAACAAAAAAAGAAGAACAGTTAAGAGATATAATCCTGAATCTCAAAAAAGAAAAGTAGTAGTGTTTTTAGTATTAATCGTGATCATTACCTAATTAGTGGAGAAAAGCTGTACTGGTGAGATTGGAGGTCAATTATTGATTCATTGAAGTTGGGTGTCACTTGTTACTTTGAATATTCTTTCCTGGATGTGATATAAAGTTACACTTACAGACAAGTTTCTTGGTGCGATTACTTAACGCCTTATCCCCAGTATGTGCCACCTTCTGATTCGTTATCAAGTGAAAACAAAGAGAATAAAAATTAAAAAAAATTAAGGAATCATCGTAATTCTTATGGACACCATCTCGGCAACTAAACTCATACTTGAATCTAAACTTTTGTAAATAAGATGGGAAAGAATTCTACAAGGAAAGTTGTTGTATTTTTCCCCATTATACAGTTCACTCGGTAATAGGAGTACAATATTTGTGTTGTAATCACATTCACCAGACTATGGAACCCACAAATTGCTCTATTAGGGACAAAATGAGAGCCATACAGAGTGAGCAATTCAGTGGGAACCAATGTTCATATTCCCTTTTCTATTGGAAAAGTTAATATGGTGGTGGACTCAATGTTTCCTTCCAATTATTCAAAAGCACCATAATTTAATAACAGCACTACTTGTTGCAAGAGATGATCCTGTGTAAATGTTGGAAACAAACTATTCTTTACATCCATATCTTCTTACAAAACATGCATGGATTCATTTTTTGAAGTGTCACTGTGATGAAAACTTAAATTCAGAGCATCATAATGCAAACCACAAACTCCCTCCATCCCCTCACAATTTTTCCTCTCGTGTAAAAGAGCAGTGATCATCTTCTTAAGAACAAGTTATTGAAGTGTTCTTGGTAGGCCTTGTAGGGGAGAAAATGACAAAATGCAAATTGACAGGGTTGTTGTTGGAGACATTAAACATCTTGGCACATTCTTCTGTTCTATTATCAGAGCAAACCTGTTTTTACTCTAACTGAATCACATGTCTAGCATTAGAGCCAGAGAGAGAGAGAGCAATAAAGTGGTGATTAAACAATTTGATAACCGTGTTTATCAATTGGTTTTAGGAAAACAATAATACTATTTGTATATAGGTTTTAGTCACCCTGAGTTATATGATAATTACAGCAAGATGTATATTCCTGTGGATTCAATTCTTTTTCTTATTCGTCTTTTTTTTAGTGTCCCTTTGTGCTATATTTTTTTGATATGTTGAACTAACAACATTAAAAAATGAGTTAATACTCATATTGATTCTTAAAATTGTATATATGAGACACTTTAGTGCTTCAGGTTTAAAATCTACCTACTTAGTTGCTTAACTTGTATTCGTAAATTACATTAGTCCCTAGTGCAAAAATCCTAACAAATTACTAGACTAATTTGAATTAAAGTTATTATTTTCAGTGACAAATATAATTGAATAACGTATGCTTCAAGGATTGATATGAATCATTCATATTTTTAAATACTAGTGTGATTTACAGATCAAAATGAACATTAACTTTTCAAAAAGAATACTTCACGTATCTATTGAGTAATCAAGTGTGGTGGGAGGTAAAAATGGAGTTGGAATATGAGATGTGGATGAAGAGGTTCTACAATGGAAAGGAAAGGAAAGGAACGGAAAAGTGATGACAATATAAGAATATCAGGTGATGATATATACGTGCATGGCAACAATCCAAAATAACAACTCGATTTTGTTACTGAACTGAGGAGCTGCAATGCAAAAGACAATAAGGACTTTGTAGGTTGCTTGGAAAATGTCTTTCCAATCATGTTCAATAATCCACACGTCAAAGGAAAAATAAATTTAATCAGTAGAAGCAGCTGAAACATAGTGATGTTCCCTTATTTCAAAATGTTCTACTTTGTATTAAAATTGAGATTTGACTTGACCATATAGCTTATAAGTGGTACTTTGACCACATGGCTTATAATTGGGATTTTACCCTTGTGATTAAAATTGAAGATTATAATCTTTCATGTTGATTTTCTTTATCTCATATTTTTGGCAAAATATTTAGAACAGATCTTGAAGCAAGTCAAGCCACACATAATCTTTAGACCGTGTTGATTTTCTTTATCAACAACACATGATGGTTCATTCATGTATCCTAGACAGTACCACACCAACCGAAAATTAAGCTTCGGCTACAATTCTCTTCCTTTTTCTCTATTGTCTTTCGTGTTCTTCAACAGTGAGCCTACGTGTACCTTCTGCTACCGCTCCATATGGAATGTCTTATGCTGCAGGTCAATATCACCTATGCTGCATTGTGAATTTGTGATCATAATCGGAAGTTTAAGGTCCCATACAGTTGTTTGAAAGGTATCTGACATGAACATTCTCTACATTCATTGTGTTTGCTGTAGCAGAATTCGTTAGGATTGAATCGATTGAGACATAACTTGATGAAGAAACAATATTCATTGTTCACATCACTATAGTATGTACTCACTACCTAAATGTATAGGAAAGATCTTGTCCCTAGTGTCACTGAGGTTTGAAAAGGATCGGCATAGACATGTTGTAAAA
Organism: Dalbergia cultrata; assembly: GCA_031216105.1. Taxonomy (NCBI): domain Eukaryota; kingdom Viridiplantae; phylum Streptophyta; class Magnoliopsida; order Fabales; family Fabaceae; genus Dalbergia; species Dalbergia cultrata. The sequence continues at coordinate 370 of JAVHNL010000101.1, read as the reverse complement.
CTTATAAATGCTTGAGAGCTACATTTGCAAGGACCTAATCGGGACTTTCTGCCGGATAAATGATTCAATTTATTTTATTTATTTTTTATCTCCTAGTGAATTTGGATAATGGTAAAATGGAGGAACCAAAAATCATGATTGAGTTGTGCTGAAAAGATATCCACATGTCATCTTGTTTTTGCTTTTTAACAAGGCAAATACTTGACATATAATTCATGCTGCTGTACATTGACACTAATTGAAGTGTTGTTCCATTATATGCAATGTGAGGTTAATTATATAATTGGTTGGTGGGGTTCCTAGCATTTACGGGCCATGACATGTGCCCCAATTATGGCAGCCACACAATCACCATTCACCATCCTTATAA
>JAVHNL010000100.1:0-100000 GCA_031216105.1 Dalbergia cultrata | reverse complement strand
TATGTATACAATATTTTTATACTAAGTATATTTGAAGTCATTAAAATTGATATAGTAGTGAGGAATTTGGATAATATACATTAAATCTTATGTTCAAATCTTATTGTAACTAATGTAGCTTTAAAAAAAATATTAAGTATATTTGAATTGAATTATAATATTAATTGGCATAAGAAAATCAACATATTTGTGATATTCATTGCATGTAACCCAAATTTTGGAAATTTTTCTTAAAAAAATGGAGCATATTTCATGGCAAGTCATTTACCTTTTTAAAATAGCTCTCATCGACGAGAGGATTAGTCACTACTGCCTCTGGTAGATACCATAATTTCAATAAAAAAATATTTATGTTTACATTCGTTTTACTATTTTCATGTTAAAATAAAATTATTCTTGGTTGTAGTAATAAAATTATCCTATTTATATTAAAATTATAGGTAGCCCAGTAATGAAGCTATTGATCCAATTTAAAAATGGAAGTAAACATTAGTTAGACTCTTTAACTATTTAATCATGGTTCGATTTCTAATGATATATGTAGAAAAGCTCTTATGACTAAAGACAATTTTCACATTTATAATCTGCACGCCTTAAAGAGATTAGTTATTGTTTTATACAATAGTAGGTGTAAGTTAAAAAAAAACCATAGTGCTCAATATATACATATACACAATATGGCAACCTTTTATATTTCTATGAATATCATTTTACTGTAAATTAAAACTTTTCTACCTCAAATGTACTTTTTTTTCGAAAAATTAATTAATTAAGCGCATAAAAACTTACATAATAAAGTCTATATAAAATAAATGATTTGCGGTTTCCACGTTCAAGAAATTCTATTTGGCAGGGAGAAAGAGAGAGGAGGTCAAATGTCACAGTCCAGTTATGTGTCATGACTAGAGCACAGCCACCGCCCATGCTTACATTGGCACATTGCTGCTTTAAGCTCATTGGCTAAGCCCGGTCGCCACGCTGTTTGCAGAATTATTTATTGAAGGAAAATAATGAGGTATTAATTTTGATACATGTAAAAGAATAATTATATTGTAACTTAATTATATATTTTTATTTGTAAATTTTTTAAGATAATGTATAATTGAATTTAATATTTTTATTAATATGATAATATATATAATTAGATATATATATATATATATATATATATATATATATATGTAAATTTTTTTACAGTGAAAATACATCTAAATTAATTCAAATAATTATCCGACATATTAAATTTTGGACTTTCACATTTTTGTTTTCAGTTTTGGTACTTTGTATTTTTTTTTCCATCAAATGGCTTTCCTTAATTTTTGTTCAAGTTAAACATACTTTTGCTTCTACACAAATTTCTTGAAATTTTGAAATTTTTTTAATCTTTGCAACCAATAAATATTTTTAAATCTCAACGGCAAATGGTTAAAGTTAAGAGTTATGTTATTTTGTACTCACTATACATGGGATACTGCACCGACTCACATCCATCCACCATTAGATGAGACATGGACCACATTTAAATGAGATCGACATTCAATCTAATGGTAGATGAGATATGAGTCAACACAGTGTTCTATTGAAGTATATACTTCTCAAGCTTGACTATAAATGCTCAGCAACTCATCGGATTTGACAATCCGTCCATATTCATCCTAGACTAGAAGATGTCTAGGTGATCATGCAAATCTATCATTCCATCATATGGTTGGATTTCAGTGGGAGGCTAGAATACCTAAAACATAGGGGAGGTCATGATGTAGTTAGAGAACTGGGTCTTGACTTTATTATCTGTATTGATTTGTGATGCACCAAACGTAGATTCGGTTATCCCTCGATGCCCATTCATGGTTCGGTTCACCCTCAAGACTTTGCTTTCCTCCCAAGACTGGTCTACTTGAGATGGCTCTCTTCGTTTGATGTTGGGGTCAACGGCTTTAAAGCATGCTTCTAACTTTTTCACTCGATCTTCTTCATGCCTAAGCCTAGCCTTAGCTTGCCTGGTTATGGCTTCCTCCCTTTTGCATTTGTTCTTATCGCGGGTTCTATATGGGAGTTATTGCCCTAAGTTCTAAACTTGAATAGTTTGGTCCCTCATCATGTAAGGAGCTCTTGGTAGGGTTTGGTGGATTATGGGGCAACTTCCACCAAGGATGTTGGTACAACGCATCTTCTTGCCACTATATGTTCCAACTGTTGGGGCATTGACATTGTTGCTATTGCACTATGCTATGAATGTCATTGATATGTGGCCCTTGCCCATTGGTTTGGATCTTGACTCGGAGGCCATTCTCTCATCCACCACATTATATCACCATGTCATTCTGTCGAGTCTTGGCCATGTTTGACCTAAAATGGTAAAAAGGAAAGGACTAAGCAACTATTGTGTCTCTAACAACAATGCCAATGTACAATGGTATGAGGTTGGAAAGAATCTAATTGAGGATTAATGCACACGATATAGTTATTCGTTTGTTGTGGATTAATTGCAAAGGATAGTGGGGACTGGGATACCTATAAGGACTTTGATGATTGAATCACTGAATTGTTCAAGAGGTTTATGTGTGCGGAGGAAAGATTGCATACTTTTAATAGAATCATGGTTCTCCATTTACAGTTGTGGAACCATGTTTTATTTCTGCTGGCAATGACATTGGAAGTTGCAAAATAAGGAAAAAGATTTTGAAGGCCACGTCTTAGAAAGGGATTGCTATGATCATGTCTACTTCCATTCCCCCGAGTACTTGTGCTCTTACAAATGAGCTACCATAAAAATTGGGCTCCTCAAGTTATCACTTTTTTGGATTTGGATATTAAATTTTCATGTGAGATTAGACCTAATAGCATGGCCTATACCAAAATGACATAGTTTCGTTTAATGATCCCTCACCCTATTTAAACCCTTTTCCACGCGTTTTCTCTCAGATTTTTTCAAATATCCCTAGCTCCCAATTCTTTTTCTATCTCCTTACTCTCAACCATACTCAATTTTTCCTCCTCCAAGCTTTAAAGTAAGAGATTGATGATAGATCATACTCTTTTTCTTCCTTTTCCTCTATGTTCTTGAGTTAAGTGTTGTAGTTTCTCATTGTTATCAAATGAGGGCATTCCTCAATTTTCTTAGAGATAGTTTAGAATTGTCTAGATTGTCCATAGATTATTATAGATTAATCATGGGTTTTGTGGTCATACTCATTCTATGGAGTTCTGTTGGTGTTGATACTCATAGTTCCTACCCTTTAGGTAAGTGAGTTCAAACATGTGGCCTTTAATTTAGTTATTATAAATATTTTCCTAACTTTATGGCATAAATACATGATTTAGAGGTTATTTTCAAGAAAAGTATGAGTTGTAGAGGATTTTTGCCAAGTTTCTGAATTTTATGTTTTAAATGGAGCATGAAGCAGAATTATGAAAACTCATGGGACTATTTGTTGCTAAAAATGATTTTCTGAATATATATATATATGACATGATTACTCAATGTTTTCAAGATATATGTATTCATGAGATTTACCTTGTAAATTCAGAGCTAGAGCACAATTATGAACTTTTAGAGTAAGAATAAGATTACCTTGTTTTCATGATTTTAAAACCAGACGGTAGCTATAGAGAAGTAGAAAGCGAGTTAATGTCTGTGAAAAATCGATTAATCTTGGTACTAAGTTGTTTACTAGAGGATAATCTCCTCCTATCAGAGAAATCAGAGATGAAACATAGCTAGATGTCCAAATTTGGGACCTTATGAGGTATCCATAGAGATTAGAGAACTCTCAAATATGTATATTGATATGCCATATGTGTATATGCATAACCATAGATTTTTGTTTCTCCGTTAAACTATTATAATTTATGATTTACAAATATTATTGGCTTTGAGGTATGTACGTATCTGAATATGAAAATGATTTTATGGATATTGCATTTGTTTTATTATATGTTATGCATCCTTGTTGGTTGTTCTATGTAAGGGTTACATGTGAGAATTCACTCATTGAATTTTAAATGAAAATCACCCTTCTCCTTTCTCATTCATACAGATACAACAGCTGTTGCAGATCCTTCTTAGCCTGATTCGTAGTAGTAGGAGAGATTCCAATTCAGTGAACTTCACTTTGGAGTGAAGTATCTTCTGCTTTTTGTATAGAGTGTTCCAGTATAGTATGGGTAGGGTTTTGGACCAAAAATGATTATTCATTTTGCTTAACATGATTCATATTTATTGTGTATCCAAAATTATATAATTTTCATGATTCTTAGTATAGAGTAACTCAATATATTTCAAGATATAATTACAATTTCAGATTTGAATTATGAAATGCATTATTTATATTTATCATGATTTGAAAATGCAAGTTGATTTATTATTAGAGATGAATTTCATGTTTAAATTATGTATATAGTATGACTTAGGGATCATGAGACTTACGTAGGGATGAGATTCCTCACGTGCTGATCACATTTCTAAATCTGGTCGAGACAATTTAATTATATATTAATATCATTTAATAAAATTATGTCTTATGCCTACTCTTTGAATAATCTTGTAAATAAATTTTTTTTGATTAAATGACCATATATTTTTTCTATCTTTTTTATTTGTTCAAAATTAAAATTTAAAAGAATCAAAATGAAGTGATTAGAATAAAAATGTAATATAATATAAACCAAAACTCGAATGAATTTAATTTATTATATATGCATCATCTAACAAGATATCATACAATGACTTATATTCAATTGCTCACTACTTTAAAAATTTTATAGATAAAAAAAAATATATGATTGAATGATAATACATATCTATCTACTAAAATTAAACCCTCCTTAAATTAAGAATCGTATAAACATGTTTTGCATTATTTTGTAAGAATTGATGATGTGGTCAGCTTTTTATCCCTTTAAACCGGGGTTGGTGCACGATGAAGAGGGTGTGTGACTGAAAAGGGGAAGAACACAACACCCTAAGCAGTAAGCAGAGAGGGAGTGGAAGGTCTCACTCTCGTCAATCACTGACTCACTCTGAGCAGAGCAGAAAGAAGAAGAATAGAATCGAAGAGGATGGAGAAGAGCGAGGACCTTTTCTTCGACGAGTGGGAGGACGCGATGCTGAGGCAGTTAATCCAAGCCGAAGAGCTCGCCCTCTCTGCCATCTCCAAACCCACCCAAAACCAAACCCACCACCCACAACCGCCAAAGCATTCGGCGACGACGGCCTTCGACCCCACTGGCTTCTCCCCTCCCCGAGAGCTTTCTCAGAGGCCCACCACCGACTTCGATTCTCTCTCTCTCCCCCTTCATCGTCATCGCTCTCCCCCTCGCCCCTCTAAACCCCCTCCTCCTTCATCATCTTCTTCTTCCACTTTTGCCCCCGCTTTTCCACGCCCAGATTCCGATAAGGACCAAGAAATCGAACGCCTCAAGGTAATGTCGAAGTGGGTAGCCCAAGAATTTGCGGATTTGTGTTATACTAAAAAGTTTTGGAACTTGTGTGCATTCTGTTCGCGGATGTTAAGGTTGTCGGTTGGAAGTAGTAAATGGGTCATCGGGTTATGGGGTTTTGTCATACACTTTAATAAGCTCTTTATGTTGTTGGTGTCGGTTTTTGGCCATGTGGCATTGCAAGAAAATGCTAGTGTGGACGCTGCATTTGAATGAAATATTGTACTGTGGTTATCGTTTGTGCTAAGAGTCTATAAGGTAACGGGAATTGGACGGACTAACGGTGGCAATGCCTTGTAGATATTTCAAGACATAGTTTAGATAAGGAAAGGGTTATTATTATTATATAGAAAAATTGCAATATGGGATCAGTTTTGCTAAGTCATAGTTAGTTTCTTTATATTTGATAGTCTAAGGTATTCGAAGAGAAGAAATAAATGAAAACATGTAGTTACCCATAGTTCAGTTTTATTAGTGAACCCGTCTCACTTAAATTTTAAGATGTGTTGGACATATTTTCCATAAAGTTTCTATGTTCAGTGCTTTTTTCCTGTTATGTTGTTGTAACTCTTGAAAATGATATGAGAGGGAAAGGTCTTTTTTATGCTGAGTAGCCCAACTGTATCCCTGCATCTTTTAAAATAGGTTGATCATTCTAAAAGTTAAATAGCAAATATTCACTTACGGTTTTCTTACACTGAACTTGGTGTTAATTGGTTGATGGCAAGATCAGAAGGAGCTGGGACATGCATCAAAGAAACTTGCAGATCTGGTATGTTGGTGGAACTATACTCATTCATTGTTTTTTAATTATTTAATGACAAACAACATTCTCCTTCTTTTGTCCTCCTTATGCAACATTTTCAAAGTAGTAGTTCTGAGAGTCGGCAAAATGCTGCTATGCCATAACATAGTTGCATGTTTTCAGGAGAAGGAGTGTCTCGAGTTAAACAAAGATAGAGGCAAGAAAGAGGATCAGCTCAAATTTATATCTCACAAGAATGAAGAAGAAAATGCCCGTACTAAAGTTATTATTAATGAGGACCATAATAGCAGGGTTTCTGGAATTCTTGGTCCTGACTATCATAAAATCTCCTCATTTCAAAATGGATTGTCTTCAAAAGATCCATCTGGTGAGGCATGAGAAAAGTTACTCTTAAGAATTGTGTTTATATCTGACATGGTGACACCTTTTGAGATGTTTTTTGTGGTGTGCCAGTTGAGAAAACTTTTAAATCCAAGGGGGTTGAAACTGACACGGTTAGCCATCAAGAAGCTCAAGGTTCTCTAAGTGATGATCTGCCTGCTTATCTTAATCTCTCGCAGAAGTTGCTGGGCGTATGGGGATCTCCAATTGACAAAAGGCTGGGGAGTAATGCAATATCTAAGCTGCTTGTGTGTTGCCAAAGAGATTTTCATATTCTTTTTGGCTTCATGAGCATGAGTTTGCCCTCTGAAATCACAAGAAAATTACTTACAGATATAAGCTCTTCTGGAAGAGCTTTACATTATCTCAAGGATTGTTTCCGTACTCCAGAAGCAGCAAAGGTGTCACATCTCTATCTTGTGTTGACAAAGGTATTAGTTCAACTGGGCAATTTGTGTATATTTTCCTTTAGCATTCTCGTTTGTAATGTGTTTTCAAATTTCAATAAAATGTGAACCTGTAATTATTAGCAATTAAGTTCAGGTAGGTTTATTTCTTTTTTATTGATTTTGTGTGTGAAGTAGGCTTGGTATGGTTCAAATTTGAAAGTGGTCATGTATGGTTTGGTTAGATTGATTTCATTTTATCCCAGATAATTAATTTGGATTTAATTCACTTTTGTTTTGAGTTCAACCACTAGGTTGTTTGTACATTTCATGGTTACATATTGGATGCATTTACCCTTTATTATTGAGCTGGTTTCTATTCTTCAATCTTTGTAGTTGAGGTTATATGTCATCCCTTTGTTGGCTTGCATTGCAGATAAATGATGGAACAGATGTGTTGGAAACTATGATTGAACCATTGCTTGATCTCTGTGGTATGGAAAATGTGAGTACTTTTATAGAAAATTTGTCAATAAATGCTTCAGTTCAAATTACTTGCAAGATTATATTGCTATCTTCTGTGGGATGGATGATATTTTAAGATAGGAAATGTCCTCATTCTTGAAAAACATCAGGTGTTCTTTTTCTCTTGTTTTCCATTTTACATCCTTTGCTGACAAAATTTTCTGTTCTTGTGTAGGTTGTTATTGTCCAGAGTTCTCTATGCATACTGCACAGTCTTCTGAAGTTCCTACTGGAAATGGAAAATAATTTTGGAAGAAGGTATGTGTTATTTGGGCTGCATCATCCCTTTTTTTAAGCTACTTCATAGTGATTGGATCTGTGTACCTCTTGTCCATTAGCTTAAGGTGGCAATTCAAGTTTGTCCTTTTTCTCTTTTTGATGTCATGATATTTGTATTATATTCCATTTTATGTTAGTCTACATATGAACCAGTGGCCCACGACTTGATCCTGTGACCAATTGTCTTGAGCAGGTTGATGATGTTTGGTCTTGATTTGATAACTATAATAAGAACACTAGAAAATGAATGTGGTCAATTTTGTGAAGTTTATCCAATAATTCATAGAGCTGCAACAAAATATGATAAATGTAGGGAAGGAATTATTTCTTTTCCTCCCTCTCCCTGTTCATCTAGTTTTTGCAGGCCTTTTTGGGGTGGATATTGGGGGCTGGAAGGACTGGGACTGAAGAGGGAATGGTGGATGGTCAATTGTTAATTATGATTGTTGATTTGATCAAAATATTTAGCTGTAGCAAGCAATTGTTTAATCATGCTGCTTGCAGAAAATGCTTCTGAGCCTTTGGATAGGCCATATGTCCTACTTGTGAACTTATGATTTGATCTTTCCAGTGCACTCTGCCCAGGGACAATGTCTACATTGAACGCATATGCATTGGGAAGGACCCTGTGGATCTTGGTCAATCAGAAGGTGTTAAAGATGGAAGGCTCTTCAATGAAGAAGTACTAAGCAGAAAAGAGTGCCGGAACCATCAAAATGCCTTGCAAACTCAAGTAAATTGGCTTTACTTTTTTGGGATAATGCATCAAATTGCCATGAGGATCAAAGAAGAAGGCGTGAGGGTGGAGGCAGTGTCCATCATGAATCTAGTTCTCCTGAAAAGTAATGCTTACTTTGAGAGGGCCCAGTAAGTTTTTTAAGTAATGTTTTCTATTCAAAATTTTACTTTCGAAGATATTATGTTTACCCCTATTGAGATTTGTGTGATTGCAGGCTTAATCAAAAAATAGTTTTTAAAACTATCTCAGAATTGCTTACGAAGGATTCTGGGCTGCTTGTCAAAAGACATGCTCTAAGACTTCTATATCTTGTACTAAATTGTAAGTTTGCACCAATAACCAATTTAGATTTGAGAGTCAGTGGCTGCTTATAATTTCTGTGTATTCCATTCAGCCTATTCTAACACTTCTTAATATACTATGTTAATATTTCACTTTCATGTGGTCAAGGTCCAAAACTGTTGGTCACTTTCTGCTGTGGTTGCAAAGAGGGGGAGAGTAGTATGGATGACAATGCATCTGTTTCTGATTTCAAAAATTTTGAAATCATCCTTCAAGGATTGGCTGATTGTGTAGCATCTCATGGAGGTGATTTACTGGTGAGTTTACTAATGAAGACACTGATCTTGTCCATCGTACATTTTGATATATCAGCTTTTGAATATTGTGATGTTATTACTTTCATTATTGTTCACTTGGAAAAATCAGTATTTACATATTTCCCTAGTTTTTTTGCATGGGGAAACATTGTTCAACTAGTACCTGAGTTAATTAACCACACACCAGCAGTTATCAATTATATTTTGATCGTATAGTTGTCTCTGGAAGCATCACTAATAAAACTAGCTCATCAAAGAAAATGTAGGGTTGAGCCAAAATAACTCTCCTCTATTTTTTCATTCCAATGGTTTTTCATTTAACAACTATGCGCATAAAAAAAATGGTACTCTTTTTGAACTTCGGCACAAAAAGTGAACATTGAAGGATTTGTTCGTATTTCCTTCAATAATAGAGTTGTAGTCAATTCAGCTTGAAAGAAGAGAAAAAGGGAAGGGAAAAAAAAAACTGGTGTATTTCAAAATATTATTTGCTTAAAATTTAGGTTATTGTAATTTCAGGAGTTGAAAATAAGCAGAAATGCTATTCTTGTGCTGGCATTCCTTGCATCATCTGGAAAGCCTGGTTTCGAAATTTTCGTTGGTCATAGGCTTTCTAGAGGGGTAAACTATCTTATGTTGATTTTGCAATTGCTGGTATCAGTGGTGGACCTTGAAGCTGGAGCATGTGAGGAACTGCCTGAAATCTTCAGGGAGAGGTAAAAGAATTGGACTGTCTTGGATACAATAACCACAATTGTTTGTTCTCCTCATCAATAAGATCTCTTCCTATCCCGTAAAAATTAAAATACCTTCAAAATTGTACTCCTCAACTGTTTTTAGGGTTACTTCTTGTTTATTTTGTAGACTCCAAGCATTTTTTTTGGATGAATAAATAAAAATAATCGATGCGTGTGTTTCTTCATAGTGTCAATTAAAGTGTATTATTGTATATAATTTGCTTGATTGTGTAAAACAATTCACAGAGTATATCATCAAATATAATCTTTTGTGCATCTCATCAATCCCACTCACATTTATGCAATGTGATTTTAAATCTGATTTCCTTTGACTCATTCTGAGCAATGTGTTGTCAGGACGTTTCTGATGCGGGAGATACTGATATTACTAAACAGACTTGTGTCCAATCCTTCATATTCTGCAACTGTTTTGCGAGGTTTAGCAAACACTAGGGATTTGGCTGGTTTGACAGTTGATGTTGCAATCAGATTATCTCGGAAAATAAAGAGAAGTGAGCTGCAGGACAGTATGGTGAAGCATGCAAGAGAAACCGAAATTGTTGACCTTGCTCGTGTGTTCAAGAAAAGGGTATTCACATATTTAGGAGATGACTTATTATGAAGCCTCCTCTTCCATTTTCAAACCTTTTTGTGTTTATATATGCACGCATGTAGTTCTATACCTACCATTCTACTAGTGTAGGAACTGCTACACATAGCTTGCAATTGTGGTAAGCTTCAGCGGCGGAGAAAATTTTTGATTGGCGTGAGAGATATAAATTCCCTACCAAAAATTTTGTATAAATTGGGAGACTACTGGTGTTGGAGGCTGTATAAATTTGAATGCGGCCATTAAGCAATCTAAGAAGATTTTATCGGCTGAAATATTCCTAACTCATTATTATTGAGAAAATTCCACTTTGTTAGTATCATTCCATTTAAACCAAAAAGAAGTAAACTCAAATAAAAGAAATCTATATGGACGTTCTTTTAATTTTAATTCTTCTCAGTTTCATAACTCAAATCATATAGGCGCAAATCCGTAAACCTGAAACATGGGAAATAATTATATGATCTATTCAATTATTTTATACGAAGTTATGGTGAATACACGTAGAAGCAACAAAAGTATGCTTCAGGTGAAACCTACTTTGACGTCAAAATGAAGCTTGATGTATGGATCCCAACTCAACCGAACATCTGTAATGAATCAAACTTCGATTTGAAAATGTACCAAACATAATAAATTTCAATTTGAAAAAGTAGAAGCTAGTCTGGGTTTTTTTTATTTATTTATTTTATCTTTTCGGCTCAACTAGTTTGGGTTGGTTGAACACGCTACTAATCTGGTTTTTTCATTATGAATTCTCTTGTCCCATATCAATACTGCTGTAGGAATTTGTATGTGTTTCGGTCTCACCTTGCAACTTGTATAAAAAGTCTACTACATACGTGGTCAAGTTTTGCGTCAGTTTTCTTCGAATTGCGCTTTGGGCTTCCCATAGCCCACTTAATTTTCACCTAAAACTTGGCCCGTTTAAGTCCCAAATGTAAATAATGCCACTCATTACCACCTCTATCGACTATCTCTCATTATATACGTATATCATCTCAGTTTTTCTCTTCTCCTGAATCTTGGCGCCAAGTTTTTACGGATGCAGATCCTTAACCGCAAACTGCGAAGCTGTTCGAAATCTCCAGGTTTGGGATCTTCCTTCAGCATTGCGATGGTTTCTTCCGATTTTAATTCGAAAATCTTGGTGCATTTTGTAGGTCTCCGTCAATCACGAATGGAGAACCTAGTTTATCGATTGAACTCTTCTGTTGCTGACTTCCACTGTGTGTGTGTTATTTGCGTTTATCTTTGCTGGATCAAGGTCGCGGAAGAAAAAAGGCTTTGGAGCTCAAACAATTTGATGATTCCACTATCAATAATCCAGGATTAATAGCTCTTCGAGGTAATTTCTGCTAGTGCTTGTCCTTTCTAATTCGATTTTTGTTTTATTCATTCACGGCTAAGTGCTAACTGCAGTTATATGATATGAACCTGATCTGCATTGATGACGTGATAAATCTTGCAATAGATAGCTAGCATTGATTATGCACTATTTCCACCATCATAAAAAGATAGGGAGAGAATCAAATTTGGATATGAAACATAGGTAGAATTATATACAATGTGTTTATTCAACGATATAGTTACACTATTTACTAATTTACATTAATAAAATATTAAACAAAGGTGAACTAAAACCTACACCTTTATTCAGAGTGCTGACTTCTATACAGGGAGAGAGTCTGTACAATTATTTCTATGAACTACTTTATAGGTTATTTACACAAATTTACACAATTACAATCTGCATCTGTGCAATTTAAAGCTACACCTTCCACAGAGTGCGGCGTTCATGGCTGCGCATGAGAGTGCCAGACCTTGGAGAACAATCTCTGAAACTGTCCAGTGCATAAACATCCCAACCACCATCTCTCCAGTAGGTAGAATAGACCTCTGGTATATGGGCAATTTTCCAGTAATCTTCTCCCGGACCATGAGGACATATTGTCTTCATTAGTTCATCAGGCATATCGCAGAATTCCAGCACTTTCAGCTTCATCAAGTGTTCAATGCCTGCTGGCACTCTTTTCAACAATTGGCAGCGCTGAATGATCAGCTTTTCTAGGCATGGCATTGCACCAGTCCCCACGGTCACCTGTTTGAGTTCATTAAATCTGTCCACACCTAGAATCTTTAGCTTCTTGAACTTTCCATCCCTAAAATGCAATGTGTTACTATCATAAGCTTGCAGTAGTTCAAGATGTACAAGGTTTGGCAAATCCTGCAGATACACTAGTGGATCATATTTTAAGCAGCTCCATTTCAGAAACAACTTGACCAGCCTACTAAGAGAAGGTATCCAATTTGCTAAGTCCAAAAGACGTCCTGACAAATACAAGCGTTGCAGAGATGGAGGGGGTGAAGAAAGGAATCCCAGATCAATGACTTTATTATCTCCCTCAGAAGTAACAGAGAGGGCATTGAGATTAGTCAATCTCTCCATGGACGAACAAAATGCCTTACCATCTTCCTCTCTCAGTTTCCTGATGCCTAGCCTTTTTAATTGACTTAGCTCCCCTAACTGCCTTATTATCATATCACTGCCTTGATTTGCCTCTATAAAGCAAAGCTTTTGTAATGACTTTAAGTTTCTTATTTCAGAAGGGCATTTAAAACCATGTTTGGAGTGGAACTCTGCATAACCTTTGAACTTAAACTGATATACAAGGAGATGGCGAAGTTTTTGAAGCTGTAGTATATCTGCAGGCAATTCTGTGACAGAAGTCTGCTTAAGATCCAATGTTTCTAGGTTCTGCAACTTCCCTAGCATTTTCCCTGGAACCATGCCTACCTTTGTATTCCTTAAGCTTAGATATCTTAAATAATATAGACCAATGATAGCTACTGGAAACTTCTGCAAAGGTGCATCTTGAAAATCCAAAACAGTTAGCAGTCTAAAACCTCCTGGAAACAGTTTGCATAGGGATAATTTTTCTACAACCCCAAACATTAAAAGAGAACGGAGTTGAGAAACAGACCTCCGTAGCTGTCCCTTTGGCAATGTCTTATGCACGGAAAGGCGCCGAAACTTTTCAGGCCATGGCATGTTGTGTTCTTTGACAATGGTTGCAAAGTTTTCATCCTTAGATTTCAAAATAATGATCTCCCGCAATAGATCATGGATGCGCAATGTTTTGACCCTTCCATCGGATCTTGTCTCTGCTACTTGTATTAAGTTTCTGTTCAGCAGCTCCTTCAGGTAATCATCCGCAACATCTTCCAATGTTTTTCCTTCTTTGGCTTCAATAAATCCTTCTGCTATCCATAACCGAATCAATCTCATGTGCCGAATCAGATGGTTCTCAGGAAAGATGCTCAAGTACAAGAAGCAGTATTTTAAATAGTAAGGCAAATCACTAATACTGAGGCTGAGTACTTTCTTCAAATTATCAAGTTTGTCATTGCCTTGAATTTCAGCTCCAAGGCTATGGCAAACCATATCCCACTCATCTATCCTGTGCTTGTCTTTCATAGCCAGGACACCACTGATTGCCACAATTGCAAGAGGCAGACCCTCACATTTTCTTAAGATATATTTACAGATTTCCATCAAATACGAGGGGCACAATTGGCTTTGGAAGGTCTTTCGAGAAAATAATTCCCAAGCCTCATCTTCTTTCAAGGGTTGTAAGTTATATACCTTACCATTGGATTCTGTGCTGCAGCTAGAGGCTAGATCAGATTTCCGTGTGCTGATCATGACCCTGCTGCCGCAGTTATTGTTAGGCAATGCATATTTGACAGCTTCCCATTCATGCATATGCCACACATCATCAAATACCACTAGGTACCTCTTCCTCTGTAACAAGTCCTTGATTATCAATTTCAACTTATCAGTACTCATGCTTTCCAGGCCATCTGGGACTGGTCTTCTTATTTCAGGAAAAATTTTCTGGACCAAGTCTCTGAGAAGCTCCTCAGTTTTAGAAGACTGAGAAGCAGTAACCCAAACACAGGCTTTGAAGTGTCTTATTACTTCTGGATCATCATATACTTTTTTCACCAAAGTAGTTTTTCCCATCCCCCCCATTCCAGTGACAGAAATTACTTTGCGCCCTGGACATCCTGAGATCAACCACCTTATCAACTGCTTTTTCGGCTTGTCTATACCCACTAGATCAGTGCTCTCTAGGAGAAGGGCATCTCCTCGTTGATCATGCCATGTATTACCTGTTTAGGAATATGTTTATTAAGCTATTTTCACAAGTGATAAGTGTATCATCACAAACAAATACCTTATTGGAAGGTTGTTTGCACTACTACCGACTCACTTTTTTTACGCTGACATTTTTGCCTGTTTTATTTGCTGTTACCAATAAAATGATAGATATGTAATGACAACAATGGCGTGAGAAGAGCTAAACAACGTGGTCAAACTATAGTGTTCAAATAATATTAGTTGACGCTTTCGATACTGGACTTAAAACAGTGAAACATCTACAGATCGATTTATTCGTACTTGTGCTAGCAGTAAAATAAGAGAATAAGAAAACAGCTCAGCAAGTAATAATGTGACAACCAAGTGTTGTTAAGTTGGACCTAGTATCAAGTAGAACCAGCAGAAGCTCACTGATTATAACTCTTGCTAATAATTGGATAGAATACAAGGAAAACAGAATTAACAATAGCGTAGTTGACACCACTACGTATTAGGGTTATGATACTCAACACTTCAGCTTGAAATAGCCATGGTTGTGTTGGTGGGGTAGTACCTGTATAAATGGAATTTGAAGCGTGTGAAGCTGTGTCAAATTTAGTGAGGATCCTCTTGAGAGTTGAAAAATTAGCTCCCATGCGGGAGTTGATGCCTTTCAACTCAGAAGCAATCCGATAACGAGCTTTCATACTCCTGATTTGGCAGGAAAATCCACGAAAAGAAACAGAGAATCCATTTGCGCGATCACATGCCTGGACAATTTCTAATTCATCAACAAGATCCTCAGCCTCATGAACAACATCTCTGAGTTGCCTAACGCAAACTCTGAGTTCGTCATGGCTATCTTCGACTGCATCTGCAAGCCTTAAGGAGGCTCTTATGAGCTCCAACTGTCCTTTCAGATAAACCACTTCCTCTTGAATCCCTTTGAACAGTGTCACCTCATTCTCTAATACAGGCGCTAGTCTCCGCAGAAGAAAAGCCACGGAATTAGTCACATATCCTCTGCAAGTTCCAAGCATACTAGTATAAAGTCTTTAGTTCGCCGAGTATACTTCAGACTTATTAGCTAGATGAAGTGCTTTGCTCTGTAGTTTTTCACGAGTACGCCCTTTTGGTTGAGTTATAAGAGGGTGATATTGAATGCAATTACTGGCACAATGATTGGCCACCCAGGAAATGAGGTATTTGTTATGGTTTCTCCCATTTAGAAATAAGACAGGAGATAAAGATGCATGACTTTTTTGTTCACTTAGAAAAGGTTAACATGACTGCACCACAAGTAGTTTTGAAAAAAAAAAGTGCTAGCCTATATGGAAAAGAAATATATAATATGTTGCAAGAGTATGCAAGTTCATCAAAAAGTTATCGTATAATGCTTTTAAAGATAATAAATCAGTAGTTATCTAAACTTGTTGACTTACTTTTAGTTTGACACTTCGATATGAGGAAGAAACGCGTGAGGGATGCCATCATACGAAAACGACCTTCCTTTCGGCGGAAATGCAGCAATTCCTATTTAGAAGCTGGTTAAATTTTTCTGTTTCTTGAATTTCTTGATTAACGCAGCAAAAATTTTGGTGAAAGATGATAAACTATCACGAAGCATTTTGGATGGAGTAAATAGTCCAGTTAGTTTTTAAATTGTACATCGCCGTTCATTTTAGTTAATTAAATTTGTAGGAAGGAAGTTAGAATGACCAATAAAAAATAAGTTAGAGTGACCGAAGAAGAACGTCATTTAGGGGCTGAATATGGAACCATTGGGATATACTGAAGTATATGAGAAGAAGCATCAAGCAAGCAGGCCCTGCATAACTTCCACCCAAATTTAAGAGCGAAAAACAAAGGCTTTCTCTTTAACTGGAGACCGTATAAAATTCATGCTAGTAAATTGTGTGTCAACACGGATTCGAAAATCAACTTTCCTTTGCCTTAAATTGTGGGTATATAGCTGGGCTCCTTAAGTATCTAATTAGGGGTTTAATTTCTGACGATGTGTATGGGGAATGTTTTATGATCAGAGACAGAACCCATACATGTGAGCTCTATGCCTCAAGGGAATTGTTATTGCTTAGGGTGAATATTTCTGATTCATAATAATAATAAAAAAAGGAACTGTGGGCATTGGAATGGTGTCATGGTGTGGACACAATGGAGCTCTACTGTGCACCTTGCAAGTCAACGTGTACCATGCATCTTATAATGTGATGGCGAAGAGTGTGAGGTGTATCAATACACTGATAACTTGTACTGCTGTAATTTTTATTCTAAAAAAAAATTGTCACACTTAATAAATGTAGTGACTAATTTTTTTTAATGATCATAAAGTTGTAGAAAATATTCTAAAAAATTATTTAATTTCAGGATAATTCAATTTAATTTCAAAATTATGTAAATAAAAAAATATATTTTATTGTACTCTAGAATTATTAATGATATTCCCAAAAAAAAATTCCTTAATTTTGAAATCACACATATAAATTTTAATTATTTTTAAAATATATTTAATTGTATTTTGTAAAATCTAGCAAAATTTTAAAAATTATTACAATATATTACAAGTAATTGATATATCAATAAGTCTTGTAATTTAATCATCAAATTGCAAGTTCGTGGTACACCTTTGGCTGCAAAGTGAATAGGGAAAGCGTCAATGATAAATTGGGATATCATTAATTCACTTAGATGCTGAACTATACCCACATGATAAAACATTACAAGTATAAGAATAACCTATAGTTGGCTAATACCATGTGGCTGAATAAAATTATTACATACTAAGTGACAAAAATTGACAACCTAATGAGAGGCATGTGGTCCATTGTTAGCTACTCTTCAAGGTTCACCTAATATTTTCAATCTATTAAGAGAAAAGATATATATAGATTGACTTGCTCTGCAGAAACTCTTTGAGTTTTTCTGTGGTTAATCTTTCAATGTATATTCGGATTGGCCTGCATTCCTTCTAACTTGCAAAAAGCTAAAACACATATTAACCTAGTCCAATGGGTCTGGGTCTTTTATAGCTAGTTGTGCAGTGAATGAAGCAAAAGTTTAGGTTTGTTTGGTTTGAGTTTTCAATTATCAATTTTCATTTTCAGTTTTCTAGTTTTTATTTCCAATTTTAATATTTCCTTCACAAAATTCTAAAAATTGAAAACCTTAAACGAAACAGGCTCAAATTCCTACATAGAATGAATAAATGTAATCAACTCTAAAAAAAAAAAAAAGAGTTGTGTTATTAGTATTTATGGAATGTGGGATATGTTACTATCTCAAACCCTATATATCATTTGATAAGGTGTGGATCCCATTCAAATAGGGTTTATATACTATCCAATAGTAGTGGAATGAAGTTGATACGGTGCTCCATGTCATGAATACAACTATCACCTCTAAAAAACAAAGCACATTTAATCCAATAGCTACTGTATACGTGGTGGAAGGATGATAAACTTAAAAGGAACTAAATCAGAAATGGGTTGATATCCGAAGCAAAGTCAAAGATACATAGCATGTGTAAGGATAGGGAACGCAGGTACTGGTAATTTACGTAAGTACAGAGAAGTCTATAACTTGAGTAGGAAGATTAAGAACGCAGTTTTCAAACATTTTCCATGTATTATTAAAATAAAAAGAGTCACATTTCAAGGCAAGGCTAGGTATGAATGCCAAAATATCAACCAAACTGAAAAAAAAATGGCTTTCTCCTAAATAGAATCATATAAACTGCAAGTAAGTTGCGTTTATTTTTCTTTTTCTTCTTTCAGAAGCTCAATTTTTATCAGAAGAAATTGTTTTTAAGTGGTTAATAAACAAAGCATATATTAATAATGATTTGAGAAGCAGTTTAAATGTGTTATTAGTGGATGCAAGTATGTTGACTTATTTCAAATATAAAAGTTTCTGTACTTTCACAAAATAACAGAAACTATCAAAATATTTGTTGTTATGCTCGTTGCTATATCATCTCTTGGGTTTTATTCATAATAGACCGACTTAAACTTTGTAGACTCGAATGAATTTAGGTATTTTGAATGTAAGGTCGTCCAAGAAAGTGGTGTTTGAATGTAAGGTATCAGATCATCTGGTGTCATAAGACTATTTTATTAGACGATAGACATTTTATGATACATGCACCTAGTATGATGGGTGAGATTTTTGTTTTATTTGGACTGTAAACCATGGGCTTGATAACGCACTAGTTATTGT
Source organism: Dalbergia cultrata (assembly GCA_031216105.1). NCBI lineage: Eukaryota > Viridiplantae > Streptophyta > Magnoliopsida > Fabales > Fabaceae > Dalbergia > Dalbergia cultrata. The sequence continues at coordinate 81,159 of JAVHNL010000100.1, read as the reverse complement.
CAAAATTATTTGTCTATTGTCTCTTTAGGACCCTAGGTTTATCCAATAGCATGACAGAATACAAATTTATAAAAATAAAAAAAATACAAAAGGCAGTTCATGAGAACTTGAAAAAACGTCAAATTTCGACATGATTTTGGTCATAATCAGAATTTTATCATACTTAATTTATCCTAGGACAAGTAGCCAATATATCTTCACTTTTTTTCCGATAAGACCAATATATCTTCATTTACTTTTAGTACTAATGTCTTCTACCTATTTTAGCAAAAAATAATGTTTCCCTGATAATTCAATGAGTAAAAGTATTGATTTCGATGTATTCTTTTTATATATTGAGTGAGAATATAAGGGCATGTTTGATTTAAGCTTTTATTTTCTATTTTTATTTATTATGTTTTTGGTTTTGAGGATTCTATAAAGAAAATATGAAAATATAAAATGAAAACCAAAAACAAAATTTTATTTTTTTATTAGTTATTCATAAAATTTTAAAAATAAATAATAAAAAAGTTAAAATAGAAAGTTAAAATTCAAACTAAATAGACCTTGAGGAGATGAATAGATATAGCCATGTAGTTCATGGAACTAGAGTTTTTTTTTTAAGGGTCGCGGGGGTGCACTTCAAATGGGGCACACTGCTTTGCCAGTTGATCCACGCCTCAAGTGCAGAACAGGAGATGCTTTTTGGGTCAAGCTGACTGTTCAAGCCCAATAAATCCATGAGCGTTTTTTTCATTTGTCTAATAAATGGGTCAGAGACCCAACAATAATGCATACAACTGACATCCCTACTTCGTGATCATTGACCCAGAAAACATCCCTACATCGGGTAGAATCAGTGGAATGGACGCTGTCTATGACTAAGTGAGTGTAATAGAATGAAATGGTATAAAATCAGACGGAATAATTTCTTTTTATCATTATTTGGATATCAAAAGTGATGGAATAATATGAATTTTATTTGTTATTTTTTGGGTAGATTAGGGAAGAAACAGAAAAAGGAAACAAAACTAGCGAAACAACGGCAGCCTATCTGCTGAGCTTCACTTGTGAGTTATGACATTATTTTAAGTCATGGAATAAAATAGAGCTGGCATTAGTATAACTAACCATTGAAAGTCTATACTAACCATCAACGAACCTAACTAATTCACTGTACACTCTAGGTTGGGATAGACAATACAACACAGCTCAATGAACAGCAAAAGCTAATCATTAACTACCCAGACAAGACATCATATAATTCTGTCTGTCTTCCAAGCTTATCATAATGAAAGACAAACTCTCGAATGTTAAGTCATGATAAAATGAGTTGGTTTTCCTTCCACACAGGACATCATGTTATTTGCATATCTAAAGATCACAATGAAGATAACCCATTTTAAATACCATTTTGAGCGATTGCGTGAATTTTGAGGCTGGGCAACACTGCCAGCACTAGTTGATTCAATGTAAATTTGTTCACTTTTCCCCCACAGACCAAACATTAGCACTTTTTTCTCATCCAGTCATAAACTTTTGTTTTGAATCCCGTGGCGTAAGCTACTTTTGCATACTAGAAGTCTAGAACAACTATTGTATGTGATGAGGAAAACTACCATCAGCCTAACAGCCTAGTAGTAATAGTAGTTATTGATGACAGTCACAGCGACAAAATCCAAAACAAATGGATCATGGATGTGTTGGAAAACCAAAATATTGAACATTTTTATTCACTAACCTCTGAAATTCAAGAAGCAAATCGCGCTTCTTGATTTACTTGGTTGAAACTAGAAAGAAATTTGCAGTCATTTATGCATACAATCTGATGGGGGAAAAATTGCCATTACTTAACATAGGCAATCGGATGGAAAACAGAAGTTTGCCATCACTCACGTGTGCAGCATGTTAGCAAATTAAAAATATATATACCAAATCAAAGTTAAACCTTCCAGAGAGTACTAAGTTCAAAACTTCTCGTTGCAGCACCATGACTGGACTCACCCTCTCTCTCTCCAAAAGTCTCTAATGGATAGACAACCCAACCCGCATCCCTCCAATATGTGGAATAAATGGCTGGGACATGTTGTACTCTCCAATAATCTTGGCCTCCATTCGGATGCAGTGTTGCAGTCAATTCTTCAGGCATATCAAAAAACTCAATTGCTTTTAGTTTACTTAGGTGTTCAATGCCTAATGGTACCTGCTTGAATGACTTACAGCGCTGCATGATTAGCTTTTTAAGACCAGGCATTGCTCCCTCCTCCATTATCATAGACTTCAGTCCGTCTAATTCATCAAGGCCTAACACCTTCAGACTTGGAAATCCCTTAGCCTTGAAATGCAATGTCTCACCAACATAAACCTGAAGAAACTCAAGATGTCTTAGATTTGGCAACTCTTGAAGATACACCAGAGGATCCTCCTTTAGCCAGCTCCATTTTAGGCAAAGTCGGGCCAAATTCTGGAGAGAACTTATCCATTGGGGCAACTTCTCTAAACGTCCACTCAAGTATAATCGCTGGAGAAATTGAGGAGGCCTGGAAATGTTATGAATATCAATTATCTTATCTGCTTCAACGGCAGTTATGGACAGTGATTGGAGATTGACCATCTTCTCAATGGATGAACACAAAGCAGCCCCATCTTCCTCCCTCATCTTTCTAATGCCTAGCCTCCGAAGTTGGGTAAGTTTTCCTAGCTCAATCATCAAGGCTTTGCCTCCTTGGTCTGCTTCTATAAAACATAACTTTTGCAAAGATTGCATACTTCCTACTGGGGCAACCAACTTGAAGCCATGCTTTGAGTGGAAATAAGCATAGGATTCAATCTCATAGCGGTACACCAGGAGATGGCGTAACTGATGCAACTCTACAATTTCAACCGGTAATTCAGTGACATAGGAGTGTTTAAGATCTAATGTCTCCAGGTGTTGCAGCTTTTTGATGGAGGATGGAATGTTTTTCACCTTTGTATTCCTCAAACTGAGATACTTCAGCAGGCAAAGGTTGACAATATCAGCAGGAAAAACCTCCAAAGGTGCATCCTGTAAATCTAACACCCTAAGTAATTTATAACCAGTTGGAAATAATGCACTTATAGGGAATTGATCAAGTGAATCTGATAATGCAAACATTAGCAGAGACCGAAGTTGGAATGCGGTCTTATTTTGCTGTATGTTATGCGTTGTGCCTATGATTGATAGGCGTCGAACTCTCTCTGGCCAAATTATGCCTTGTTCTTTGGCTATTGTTGCAAAGTTTTGATCCTTTGACTTCAAATTCATGATCTCCCTTATAACATCATGCAAGCGGCAAGTCTTCATCCTGCCATCACTGGTTTTTGATACCACTTGTAGCAAACTTCTGTCCAAGAGCTCCTTGAGGTAACTATCTGCAACTTCCTCCAGTGTCTTCCCATCTTCGCCAATGACAAACCCTTCCGCTATCCACAAGCGAATCAGTCTCATGTGCTCAATAGCATAAAATTCTGGGAAGATGCTTAGGTACAACAAGCAAGATTTGAGATAGTAAGGTAACTCATTGAAACTTAGGGAAAGAACTTTCTTCATATTCTCCAGTTTGTCATTGCCTTCAATTTTAGACCCAAAACTTCTGTAAATCATCTGCCATTCTTCCATGTTTGTCTTCTCTTTTGTGGCCAAGGCACCACAGATTGCCACAATTGCTAGTGGCAACCCCCCACACAGTTTTAAAATATTCCGGCAAACTTCTTCCAGATGGGGAGGGCATGAGTTACCCTGAAATGTCTTCATACAGAAAAGAGACCAAGCTTCTTGCTCAGGTAAGAATTCAAGGTGAAAGTCCTTACCCAGTTCAGTGCAGGAAGACAAGGCTACATTCCTGTTGCGTGTGGTGATAATTACTCTACTCCTATAGGTGTTATTAGGCAAAGCAAGTTTGATGGAATCCCAAACATTTGTCTGCCATACACCATCCAGCACAATGAGGTACCTGCTTTGCTGAAGCAAAATCTTGATAACCTCTTTCAGCTTGTCACTCTTCATTTGTCCAACTGCTTCCGGAGCTGGTTTGCCAATGACATTATGGAGCTGGTGAACGAGGTCTTTCAGGAGCTCTTCTAATTGGAAAGGTTGAGGAACATTAATCCATGCATGAATCCCAAAACGCTTCTTCACTTTTGGGTCATCATAGACTTGCTTTGCTAATGTGGTTTTCCCCAACCCTCCCATTCCATAAATAGGAATTACAGCTCTACCTGGCTCACCACTGAAAAGCAAATCACGCAGCTGCTTTTTCGGTTTGTCAATACCAACTAGATCAGCTTCCTCTAGCAGAAGGGCATCTCCTTGGCTGTCAATCCTTGATGGCAGCCGTTGACTTGACCTTGAGCCTATCCCATACATGCTGGGACGTTCCCTGGATAGAATTTCGACTCTGGATTTGATCCCTTGTATATCTGAGGCAATATGATGCCGAGCTCCAATGTTCTTGATTCTGTGAAGAAAAGAAGAATTGTTGCCTTGATAATTGAATTCATCTATGGCATCTTCCATGTCATGCGCAATATCTCTAACACGTTGAACCCATACTTTGAGCTCAGGATCTTTGTCTTCCAGCGCATCAGCCACCCTTAAGATGGCCTTGTGGTGTTCCAGTTCATCTTTGATGAACTGAACCTCTTGACGGACGCCTTTCTGCAGATTCACTTCTTCTTGAAGTAAGGAAGTCAGCTTGTCCAGCAGAAAAGACACCGTACTTTCTGCCATTTTTTGTTGCACTTCTTGAGGGTCTTTGCTTCAAAATCTGTTGATGGGAAAAGTTTCAAGAATTTGATGGGATGAGGATTCTGATTTTTGTCTCTTGACAGGAAAAGTTACAAGAATTTAAGAGGATGAGGGTTCTGATTTCTGCCCCTTGATAGGAATAGATGCAACTCGAAAGGACTTGATGATATCTATGAATTCCGGTGTGCTTATATAAGGTATTTTCAAAATTCCAGTGTGCTTATATAGATATGTTCTACGTTGCTTGTTTAGATTGTATTCTCCGGAATGTACTATCGTAAACATCACCAAAGAAATGGTCCAACTGCCATTGTATTTTTCTCAGCGAAGGATCCTACTTGGTGCTCAACGCTCTTTGGAGAGATTATTACATGCTTTTGAGCTGCACGTGGATTTTTACTCGTTCTATTTATCACAAGATATTTAAGCTACACATCGAATTATCATTAACTATATTTTTAAGCTAAATTTTATTATTTTATTTTTTAAATATAAAAATAATAAATACACAAGTTAATATTGGTTCTCACAACTATATGTAATTTAAGAGGGGTGTTATTTCAACACCTTCAAATCTCAAACACTCATTTCACAAAAAGTATGGAACCATGTCTTTTTTATTTTTCACTAATTCTCTCTTTATATTTTTCCTCTCTATTATTTTTGGGTGTTGGGTATCTATGAAAAATAAGATGTTAGAATAACTTTTCCCGTAATTCAATACCATACAATGAGTGGAATAAGCATAATGGTACACGTGAATTGACATCGAGTATCTCTTTTCTTTTATGCATTAAGATTTTCTAGACTAGTTCAACTGATACACATGTTGCATAATTTGTTTTACATTAGAAGTCTTGCTCTTGCAAAGGGTGTTACCAAAAAGTCTTGCATAGAGATTAATTCCACTTACTACAGTTCTATGGTGTTCCTGCCATCCTGCATAAGGAATGATATAAATTAAATAGAAAATGTCAAGTGTTTTGAAAAGTGAAAAATATCTAAATATTCTATTATTTGCTTTCCCCGTTCCTTAGATACGCGTTAACCCTCCCTAATTGTAATAGATGAAGCATCCTTTGACTTGGTGTAGCCAAAAGGCCAAACTCCCCTAACGAGTGGAGTACCCTAAGGGCATTTGACCTCAAAATTGGTTACATTCACCGAGTCCTGAATGACAAAATGTCGAACTACTAAGTTTCTTTGTAGTTTCTAAGAAGTTACTTCGTCTTTTTTTGAATTTGTTGAAGATGTTCACTGCCTTTTCTTTTCAACAATTGTTGGCTTATGGTACACGTCCACGCTTCTGGATTGCCTGAGTATCTGTAGGCTACACCTGCGTTCTGGTTCAAGTATGGGCATATAGTTTTTTCGCCCCTCGTTTAAATATTCCTCTCTGATGGGTGTTGGAGCAATTTATAATCATACAGGTAACTAGGAAGGCTTCACACGCAAAGATGTGAAGAAGGTAATTCTTGGTTAGTTAATGTGTAATTAAGGTAATTTATTTTTTTATATTTTAAAAATTATATTAATCACAATGAGATTTAAATCTAGAATCTAGGATTTCATATATGTTACACAAATCTCTTATCTCTAAACAAATCCGAATGACTATAATTTATTTAATTTTAAGTGTCGTGTAAAATGCGCTATTTTTTATTTTGGTTGTATAATCTATCTACTTATCTCTATTTGTGGACTTGTGGCTGTAGTTCTGTGGTTCTGGATATTGTATAATCTGTCTACTTATTTGTGGACGTGTGGCTGTAGTTCTGTGGTTATCAGCCGCCATTTAAGTCAACATTGTACGGATTTGATCCCTGTGCCCCTAGTTTTCAGAATAATACTGGTGATTGGTCCAGGCACAGAATTATTAGACAACTAATTCGACTAATGAATATCTGATTTAACCAAATATAATTAAATTAATATATAAAAATATAATTTTATATAACAATATATATATCATATATTAAGAAAAAAACTATAACACTAAAAATTGGTTAGCCTAATGGTTAAAAATGGCACCTTCCTTTTCATTCCCCTTCCAATAGGGAAGAGGTTCAAACCCACATTTGATTTTTTAAGGAAATTCTAAACTTTTAGAGGCATTTGGGTTGATCCACTGTTCATTTGGATTTGATCGGTTTGCACTGATTTAGCTGCAGAACTGATCTAATGGTAGAATCAAACTGGCCAGGTGGCTAATTCATTAATTTTTTGGTCAAACCATCCAGTCCAATTCGATTTTTAATACTATGCCCGTGCCAACCCTTCCTCTCCGATTTCCCATCTATTTATCTATATTTTATATTACTCTCTCTGTTTCATAATAACTATTAATTTTTTTTTCATGTTTCATAATATTTATCTATTTATAATATCTAAGTAATATTAATTTTTTTTATATATACTCTTAATATAAATATATTAGCTAACTAATTAATATATTTATCAACATGAATAATAATGATTATAGAATGATAATTTTATCAACTCATAATCTTTTACATTTAGTAAGATATATTTTTTTTAATGTGTATTGTTTAGTTTTTAATAGTTATTATGAAACTTGGAGGTATAATAATAAAGTTATTTCAATACCATTGCCATGTTGCATTTCTTAATTTTAAATTTTTTAATTCTTTAAACTTATACTGCTTTTTATTTATAATTTCATTTTTTTATTAGAATTGGTTATCACGTTACATTTCTCTTACGTTAATTACTACTAATATTGCTTATTATTTGTTGACGTTTAGTATTCTTTGTTTATATCTTTCTTAATTCTTTTTATAATGATGGAATTTTTATTTTATGATTTTTTTAGAAAAGAGTACATATAAAATTAAAATTTCACTAATTAACGTGTAAATTTTAGGTACAAATATTTTCAGTGTACTTTAACAAATTATAATTATATTATATAAAAAATAGTTGAATACTTTAATAAAATAATAAAAATGTGACTCTATCAAAAGTAAATATATTAAGTATTTATATATTAAAGAATTAATTAATAATATTTAATTTATATCATCCATACAATAGGCAGAATAAAATAACTAGTTTTCAATAAAGATATCAATCAAGTATATATATATATTGAAATTCACTTATCAAGTTTTCTTGATCAATTATAGGTGGCATCTTTTTTTATCCTTTCGAAAATTGTCTGATGCGTTCATAATCTGAAAAAAAAAAATAGAGTGATATTTATATTTATTAAGACCTTGCAAATTCGAGAAAAAATTATCTTAAATGATTATGTTGATCCTCAATGACTTAAAATAAAAATGTAAAATAAATATTTTACAATCAAGAAGCAATAAAACAAAATGAATATATTGACACTTAGTAATCCGAGATATAAATGTAAAATGGATATTTGATTTATAATGCAGACTGAGGATGTCTGACCTTTTGTAACTATCAAGAAGCAAATTATGCTTCTTGATTTATTTGGCTGAAACTTGAAAGAAATTTGCAGCCACTTAAGCATACAATCTGATGGGGGAAAAATTTCCATCACTCACATATGCAGTATATGTTAGAAAAGGAAAAAAATTGTCAAACTCAAAGTTAAACCTTCCAAAGAGTACGAAGTTCAAGACTTCTCATAGCAGCACTATGACTGGAGTCACACTCTTTCTCGCCAAAAGTCTCTAATGAATAGACATCCCAACCTCCATCCCTCCAGTATGTGGCATAAACAACTGGGACATGTTGCACTTTCCAGTGATCTTGGCCTCCACTTGAACGCAGTGCATTAATCAATTCGTCAGGCATATCAAAAAACTCAATTGCTTTTAATTTACTAAGGTGTTCAATGCCTAATGGTACCTGCTTCAATGAATCACAGCGCTGGATGATCAGCTTCTTTAGACCAGGCATTGCTCCCTCCTCCAATATCATAGATTTCATTCCATCCAAGTCATCAAGGCCTAAAACCTTCAGACTTGGGAATCCCCTCGCCTTGAAATGCAATGTCTCGCCAACATAAGCCTGAAGAAGCTCAAGATGCCTTAGATTTGGCAAATCTTGAAGATATACCAGAGGATCCTCTTCTAGCCGGCTCCATTTTAGATAAACTCGGGCTAGATTCTTGAGGGAACTCATCCATTGGGGAAACTTCTCCAATCGCCCAAACAAGTATAATCGCTGAAGATACTGAGGAGGGCTGGAAATGTTGTGAATATCAATCATCTCTTTTTCTTCAACTGCAGTTATGGACAGTGATCGGAGATTAATCATCTTCTCTATGGAAGAGCACAAAGCAGCCCCATCTTCTTGCCTCATCTTTCTAATTCCCAGCCTCCTAAGTTGTGTAAGTCTTCCCAGCTCAATCATCAAGGCTTTACTTCCATGGTCTGCCTCTATAAAACACAGCTTTTGCAAAGATTGCATACGCCCTATAGGGGCAGCCAACTTGAAGCCATACTTAGACTGAAAATAAGCATAGGATTCAACCTCATAATGGTACACCAGGAGATGGCGTAACCGATGCAGCTCCACAATTTCAACAGGTAATTCAGTGACATGGGAGTGTTTAAGATCTAATGTCTCCAGGAGCTTCAGCTTCTTGATGGAGCCCGGAATGTTTTTCACCTTTGTATTCTTCAAACTTAGATACTTCAGAAGGGAAAGGTTGACAACTTCAGCAGGAAAAGCCTCCAAAGGTGCATCCTGCAAATCTAACACTCTAAGTAACCTACAACCAGTGGAACACAAGGCATGTATAGAAAATTGATGGAGTGAATCAGACAGGGCAAACAGTAGCAGAGATCGAAGCTGGAATGTGGTCTTATTTTGTTGTATGTTTTGTGTTGTGTTTACGACTGATAGGCGTCGGACTTTGTCTGGCCAGTTTATGTCTTGTTCTTTGGCTATTGTTGCAAAGTTTTGATCCTTCAACTTCAAACTGACGATCTCCCTTAGAAGGTCATGCATGCGACACGTTTTCATCCTGCCATCACTTGTTTTCTGCACCACTTGCAGCAGACTTCTGTTCAAGAGCTCTTTGAGGTAACTGTCTGCAACTTCCTCCAATGTCTTTCCATCTTCTCCAATGACAAACCCTTCCGCTATCCACAAGCGAACCAATCTCATATGCTCAATAGCATAAAATTCTGGGAAGATGCTTAGGTACAACAAACAGGATTTGAGATAGTAAGGTAACTCATTGAAACTTAGGGAAATAACTTTGTTCATATTCTCCAGTTTGTTGTTGCCTTCAATTTCAGACCCAAAACTTCTGCAAACCATCTGCCATTCTTCTATGTTTGTTCTTTCTCTTGTAGCCAAAGCACCACTGATTGCCACAATTGCTAGTGGCAACCCCCCACAGAGTTTCAAGATATTCCGGCACGCTTCTTCCAGATGAGGAGGGCATGAGTTCCCCTGAAATGTCCTCCTACAGAAGAGAAACCAAGCTTCTTGCTCAGGCAAAAGTTCAAGGTTAAAGACCTTGCCAAATTCAGCGCAAGAAGACACGGCAACATCTCTCTTGCGTGTGGTAAGCATTACTCTACTTCCGCGGTTGTTGTTAGGCAAAGCATATTTGACAGAATCCCAGACATTTACTTGCCATACATCATCCAGCACAATCAGGTACCTGCTTCGCTGAAGCAAGTTCTTGATCATCGCTTTCAGCTTGTCACTTCTCATTTGCCCAACTGCTTCAGGAGCTGGTTTGCCAATGACATTGTAGAGCTGCTGAACCAGGTCTTTCAGGAGCTCTTCTATATTGAAAGGCTGAGAAACATTGACCCAAGCATGAATTCTGAAGCGCTTCTTCACTTTTGGGTCATCATATACTTGCTTTGCCAGCGTAGTTTTCCCCAACCCTCCCATCCCATAAATGGGAATCACGCCTCTAGTGGACTCATCTTTGAAAAGCCAATCACTTAGCTGCTTCTTGGGTGTGTCAATACCAACTAGATCAGCTTCCTCCAGCAGAAGTGCATCTCCTTGGCTGTCAAGCCTTTGTGAAAGCCGTTGACTTGAGCTTGAGCCTATCCCATACATTCTGGGACGTCCCTTGGAGATAACATCCAATCTGGATTTGATCCCTTGTATATCTGAACCAATCCGATACCGAGCTTTCAAGGTTTTATATGCAAAACAAATCTTGTGAAGAAGAGATGAACCGCCGCCTAGCTGATGTTGATCAAGTAGGCGAAGATTGAATTCATCTATAGCATCTTCCATTTCATGAGCAATGTCTCTCACTCGTTTGATCCATACTTGGAGTTCATGGTCTTTGTCCTCCAGAGCATCAGCCACCCTTAAGATGGCCTTGTGGCGTTCCAGTTCACCTTTGATGTGATGAACATCGCCACGGATGCCTCTCTGCAGATTCACTTCTTCTTGAAGTAAGGTAGTCAGCTTGTTCAGTAGAAAGGATACTGGACTTTCTGCCATCTACTTCGATCTTTACTTTCTTTTTTTTTTTTTTTCTTTTCTCCAGCTAGGAATAGTTGCAAGAACTTGATGATTAGGTATCTGGTTTTTCCTCTCTTGATGGGAATAGTTGCAACTTGCAAGGACTTGGTGATGAGATATATGATTCCTTTGTTGCTTTTTTTTTTTTTTCCTTTGTGTACTAGATTCCTTTGTTGCCTCGTCGGTATGCTTATATTAACTATCCTCAAGGTTACTTGTCTGTGTTTTATTCTCAGGAATGTGCTCTTATAAGCATGACCAGGAAATTGTCGACAGACTATTTTCTTCTAAGGCTTTTACCTTGTAGCTCACAAACTCTAACTTTAAGCCGCGTGTTCCCGCGATGAAAAGGATGTTCCACAGTATTTTCTCGGAACAGACAAGAATAGGTGAGTGGCAAATAATTAGAAAGTCAACATATTGCTAAATGGCAAAATCCAATTATATCCTTATTCATCCGCTGATTTTGAAAGAGGAAAATCGTCGTTGCAAGTCGCTTTTGTTGTAGTGTACTGTATTAATCAAAACTGTAGAGACCAGTTCAACTCATGCGCACGTTGCATCCTTATATGTTTTGTGTAGGTTACAGCCTTGCTGGTCCCCATTTTGGGCAATAGAAGTGAGGAACTGGGAAATTCTCATTTAGCAAAAATCATGTTGGCAACTTGGCATGCTCAAGCTCATGCGAAATGAGGTGGAATCTTGACCTACTCACTCAATTTTTCACAGAATTTTATGTAAGTAATCAAAAGACAAAATGCTATTAAGCAGTTTTACATTTTCAATACAGTAATCTCAAGAGAACTACTATGATCGTGGTACATAGAGCTCCGCGATTTGATTAGATTAAAATATATTTATATTAAATATTTCAAAAATATTTTCGTTTCACATTTTTGTTCTCTTTCTGATTAATTAGTGCTCTACTTCTAACAGTAATTATTAGCAAAAGTGCATAACTCTTGAAATAAATAATAGTAGGAGCTGCTGTTTTGCGCTCTGACCAGAACACCAGTAATAAATATGTGAAGAAAAAAAAAAGACAGGGCTGAAAAAAATAAATCAAGCATATTAAGCCGCGAATTTTTCTTAGAAGGCCTCAAACTGCAGAATACTATAGTTATTTTATATTGACCAGTTTACATCCGTCCAATTAATCTATTTTTCTGATCTAATCAAAGACTAGCAAAGTTATTATTCAAATCTTTGTGATCATGCGTTAGCTCTTACGTCACGTATTCATCTACAATTAAAGCAGCCTCATCGGTTTCTTTAACTTTCAATTTTATTAAATTTTTAAAAGTTGGAAATTTAATGATATAAAAACACAAAACCTTTGCGTTTGGATTGAATAGACCAAGAAGATTGGTAGTTAGAATTATTGAAAGCTAACTGGAAAAAACAAATAGCAGCAGAAAAAATATCATAATTAAAGATCGAAAGCCAGGCCTTCAATAAATAAATCAGTTTATGTTATATTACTATTTTATATTTAAAATGATGTTATCTTCAGCTTATATATAATGCCTTTGTTTGTGATTATTTTGACAAATAATCACTTTTTTCATTCAAAAAATTATTTTTTGCATATTTAGATAATTTTTAAAAAATAATCAAAATTTAAAACAATCAATTTACAGTTTTTTTATATAAATTAAAATTAATAATTCTGAAAAAAAAAACAATTTTTCAATTAATTTAATTAAATATAAAATTTAACTTTTATAATTATTTTTTAAAAAATATGAAACAAACACACTCTTACTCTATAAGAAAAACGACTTGCTCATTAAAAAATGTCTAACATTACATCACTGAAGAAATAGTGGCCCTAGTGATGTGGTCTTAATATACTGCCCTGATACACAAGTTGCTGACCACCTACGAGGCGCTCGCCGCCGCTAACGTTAAGTTGAAAAAACGTCCAAAATAATAAAATTATATAATAAATTTATATCATATATCTTATTATTATTATTGAATATGATAAGTAATTCTCACTTATTTAATTCACTCATCACATTCAATAATAATAAATTGTGTGATATATATTTATTGTGTAATTTTATTGTTTCCATAATATTTCTATGATAAGTTATAACAGAGTTTTCCGTGCACAGGTTAACTATTTAGAAAAAAGTTTGCCTTTGTTTTTATGAATCACACAAATTAAAAACTTAAAAATTTATTTTTTTTAATTTAAAAAACTTCCTTTCTTGAATTTTTAACTAGTACTCAGCAAAATCCTATAGCTATTAACTATTTTACATCAATATATCCTTAAGATTATTTACGATTTTTTTTATACAAACATCCTCACGGTCATAGCATCCAAATTGAGCTGTTATGCATGTATTAACTATAATTTTTTGACAAAAAATAATTGATTTATATAAAAATAATTATACCCTCAGTTAATTATATTACACATATGACCTGTAAAATATCTAACATAAGATGAAACTTTTTTACTTACAAAATATATAGTTAATACTATAAAATATACATACAAACAATATATTAAAATTAAAGTTATTTTTAATTTACCATGAAACTTATTAGATAGCTAATAGCTATCCAATAAACAAAAACTTCTAGAACTCCTAAAAGTATTAATGAGTTTAACATTTACCAGTTCTGAAATTTCAGCGAACTGTAGCTCAACAGAGGAATCCTTCACATCGCTGATAATATTGAATTTCACAAATGTCCATCTGCGTTGTATCGACGAAGTCATTGTCACAAGCGACTAATTCGCTCATGATTAAGAAATTGATAATCAAATATTTCCACGCGCTTATGGATGAATATTGCCTATCCTTAAACAAAGAATAATAAAGAAACTAATTGATGACAAAAAAAATAAAAATACCAGTCAAAACGTTCTGAATGAAAGCAAAATTGGCTTCAGTGGTTACAAGCTTAACTTGACTCACGTAGGGTCGTTCGGAGGAGTGACTGATGTCATCATCCAGGTTCTCACGTCAGATGCTCGAATGTCCTGGGATAACGTACAGATCAATTCTAAGAAAACATTTTTTTTTTTTTTTGTCATTTAAGAAAACATTTGTTCTAGCGCACTTTTCTTCTAAATGGTCCAGCTCATAGTCGGTAACAAATTGGAATCAAGTGGCCAAACTGGTCAATTTCGAGCTTATGCTACAGGTGTGAAACAATTGACTTTAACGTATGTGTAGCCCAATACAATGAATGTTGAATAGCAGCCCAATATCTCCATGATTCAGTGCCTGGTTTCCAAGTTTACAACTCAATGAAAATTTTAAAATTAAACCCACAGTGTGGCATAGTAAAAGCATGACCCCTTAATTATTCATTACTTAAGATAAAAATTACTTTTAAAGTGGTGAAAATTAATTCAAGTGACAGAAAATCTAACCTATTTTTTATTTTCATTTTGATATAATGAAATCCACTTTTATACATTTATCCTCATTAACCAAACCAAAATAACTTACATTAATTAATCTTAAAATAACATTATGTCCTTCTTGGTAATTATGTTTCTAAAAATTATTTTATTTTATTCCTTCTGAACAAAAACCATTCTTTTGAACTAAATTCTAAAACACCAAAATCAAAGACAAATTCATTCTTTTCAACTTAATTCTTCTAAAAATAATTCTTGTCAACTTAACTCTTCCAAAATACTTCTACTAGAAGATAAACCACATAGATCCTTAGCCCATCACGCAAATTTAAGGTTATACACGGAATGTAGAGCAATTGGTACAGGACTAATGAAAAAGTGAAATGTAAGTCTAAAACAAAGGCTTCCCGTCAGTAAATGCTACAAGACACTTGCCATCTACTTTTAAATCTTATCTATGCTTATTTCCTTTTAAAGGAATAAATGACTCAACCATAAGAAAATGAATAAATAAGTGAATTCCAATATTTCACTCATTCAAAAAGTAACCACAGGTCACCAACATTTAATCTTCATTGTCAGAGTTGTCAAATGTTATTTTTTGAGACTTCGGAGCATCAACAGGAATTTCCTTGAAGTGAGCCCCATAAAGCTTGGACTCCTACAATATAGCAGAAAACGAAATTTTAAAAATCAACAAAATGTCTTGCACAAATCCAAACGGACTGCCAACAAAAGAAACCTGAGCTGATGCATAGACAAAGGTGAAAAAAATATACCTTTTTCTTTACATGTGTGCCAAATTTCAAAAGGGCATCTGGCACAATTTGCCCTGCTTCTCTTAAAACATTAACAAGCTCACCAGCAAGACCCTGAGATATTTTGAAACACCAATTATAGAATAGATACAATGGCAAGAGAAGCAAATAAGAAGAACCAAGAATACACCAAGGAGATGGTTAATGCTACCTTATTCTGCTGTGTGAAGAATGTGTGGGCAACCCCTTTCTTTCCAGCTCGTCCAGTACGCCCAATTCTATGAACATAATCTTCTGTAGTTAGAGGAAAACTATAGTTGATCACCACTTCAACATCTGGAATATCCAATCCTCGAGCAGCCACATCAGTAGCAATCTGCCCATTAAATTATGAAATCAAATACATGACCAAATAAGTAACAGTCTATCAAGGACATTGAGTGACAGTTCTTGTTTGCTAAACATAGATTCCTATAGAATCAAATTTTTCTTAGTTAATCCACTAAAGGCATTCAGGGTAGCCCACACTATACTGTTAAATATTGAAAAAAGCCTGTCCTGGTAATCTCTATGCTATTCTATATAGTTTGCATGAGGACGAAGGGAAATAACAAAGTGAATTAAAGTTCACTCACAAGTCAAAGGATATAAAACTTGAGGTCGTTTTTGATATAACAAGTGACATGGTACATCTAGTTTGTCCAATATACCATCTATCATATACAAATATATCATGAACACTAGCATTATAAAACTAAATGTCTCAACTTCAATCACAAATGTAATAGAGCTTTAAAATGGAAAGGGAAACCAAGAACAGAAGAGCTGAATGAAAAACATTATGCAGATAGAGCAGACAGAGAAACCATATTGCTAACAAATCTCCAATAAAGCCATAGTGTTGCAGAAAAATCATCAAATGTTGCTGGGACTCAACATCGATACAAATTCATAAATCCTTTTTAACTTGGGAACAACAAGCTGGAAAAATAACAATCACAATCCGAAGCAGCATACCATCAAAGGACAGCTCCCCTGCTTGAACAATGACAGTGCCTTTGTACGATCATGTTGTGCTTTGTCCCCATGTATTGACACAACCTTCCAACCTCTAAAGATGGTATTTAACATATCATAAGTAGCTTATATCAGCAACCACACACACACACACAGAGTAGCAATAGTAGAAACATACCCCTCTTGAAGCATCCTTTCAACTCGTGTGGTTTCTGCTTTGTACAAAACAAAAACCAGGACCCGGTTCCTGAGGATAGGTACAAGCTATTAGCAAAAGGTAGCAGAACATAACATTCAACAACACCAATATGCATCATGATAACCATGACTGATCTTTTCTCTGATAACCATTAGAAACTGATCCTTTTTATGCTACAAAAACACATCGAGTTTGGCTAAGGTCATGGAAATCCAAACAAAAAATATAACAAAATTTTACAACCTAAACTACCTAAGGGCAGCAACATCTTCATCCAAATTAAACAGCTGCGTAGATATCACTAGTTCTAAAAGTTAATTATCATAGAGGGAGTTACCTTTGAGATTTATGGTACTTTTCCAGTAAAGCAACCAGTCGCTTATCACGCGCACGATCATCCAAGACCTATGGATGCAAAAGGATTTTATTACCAGTCAATAAAAGCATGTGTACACTACATACAAAAATTAGATTTGGTGAAATTCACACCTCAACTATCTGCATGACATCATGATTGGCAGCTAAATCTTCTGAACCTACAACAACCTGTCACAAGTTTAAATATTTCTTCCTCCAACAACTTGCATAGAAACAATAGTTCAAAGCCTTTTGAAAATCAAGATACAGACTTTTACAGGGCTAGGATCCATAAACTCCTGTGCTAGGTGATGAACTGGTAAGGGCCATGTAGCACTGAACATCACCATTTGACGAACTGCACAAGATCATGATATCTTCAATGATACAAAAATAAACTGGGGAAAATTTGGGGTAATAAAACATATCCATGCAAACTAAATGGAGAATCAAAACTGAAGATTCAGAGCAATTCAATGAAAACGAATTTAAGGCCAACATTGAAAGCTAGAAGAAGAAATTTAAAGGAAGTTGATATGAAGAAAAAACAGGAACAATTAAACAATGTCTCATACCAGAACATGTCTGACCCAGTATAGAGCGGACTACTTGTTCAAAACCCATGTCAAGCATCCGATCTGCTTCATCAAGCACCTAGGACAAATAAACAAAGGTTTTTGCAGAAAGGTTCGGTATATCCTATAAACATGCATCTACTTCTCATAAAAATCAAATTATTATAGAATACAGCTACAAAAGAAAAGAGAAAGTAATAGTTATCATACTAGACCCCAAGAAACTAAGGTTAATCAGAGCCAAAGAAAACCAAAGGCATGACTAACTAACAACTTGCTTTCATGGTAGAAAAATGCATTAAGAAATAAGAGAGAACTGAACAACAGAAGCCTGCCAGGCAATTTACTGCTTACCACAAAAGATACTTCTTTTAGGCAACAGATACCCATTTCGATCAGATCCTGTATACGTCCAGGAGTTCCAATGACAATGTCCTGGACGCAAAATTAAAAAATAAAATAAAAACATTGCTAAAAGATCCATATGATATTTATACAAATGAAGAAAATAACCATGTAACTGCAAGTGACGTCAGTGTACAAAACAACCAAAGGAAAGGAAGAACTTGATAACTTACAATGCCAGATTTCAGTGAAGAGATTTGTGGTCCTTTGGAGGTTCCACCATACAAGCAAACTGATTCCACACCACAAGATCTACCAGCATCACACATAACATCTGATATCTGCAACACAGTTAAGGTAGCCTATTAGCCACATATTATCATTTAGCGAATGAATAATATCATTGATATGATACCCATGGAAGTTGAAAATGCAAGATAAATTCACTGGAAATTATTTCCATAACAAACAAGGCTGCAGTTTAAGTAGTGGGGAAGGCAAACACTAAAACCCATGTACCAGCAACAATCTCAAGAAACACATTCAAAGTAACAAAAAACAGAGTTTATTTACAGAAAAGCATACTTGTTGAGCAAGCTCCCTGGTGGGAGAGAGGACAAGGCAAAGAGGGTTCCGACCCTTGGAAGCTTTGCTTTTCCGCTTCCCCAGAACGTGCATAACCGCCGGAATCCCAAACGCCAACGTCTTCCCTGACACACCACAGAAAAAACCATCAAAACCACAATCCAATACGTGAGAAATTTTTGCATACTACTGGAGCACACAAAGAACGCATATTCGCTCATTCTAGATCTTTTATGTAAAATGTATGGTTGTGCATGTGCCTCGAGCTCACACCACATTAAAAATGCTCCAGGAGCATGCAATAATTTCTCCCAATTCATTCGAATTCTTCACACAACAATTAACACACACATGCAAACACGCACCAGATCCAGTTGCTGCGATTCCGATGAGATCACGACCGTCCAACAAGAACGGCCACGCCCGCGACTGAATCGGAGAAGGCCTCTCAAAACCCTTGCAGCACTCCAGAACATTCTCCGGCAGCCCCGAACCGGCGAAGCTCTTCACGGGCGCGTACTTCGTGTCGCCGGCGTTCTTCCCGGAGACCACCACGAGCCCGTCGGTAACCGATTCATCGCCGCAACCTCCGTCGACGGATTCGGCTTTGGTTTCGTCCACGTTCTCCTTTGAATCGTGCCTGTGCTTGTGCTTCTTCTTCTTTTTCTTCTTCTCGTCTGATTCGGCGTCGTTTTGGGGGTGGACTTCGTCGTGCTTTCTTTTGGGACTAGCCGTTTCGTTTTTCTGCCTGGGTTTGTCTTTGTTCTTTTTCTTCTTCTTCTTCTTCTTTTCGGATTTGAGTTCGGGGCTGTTAGGGGCTTCTTCTTGTGCTGCTTCGGCGACTGGTTCAGTTGCTAAAACGGCGTCGTGTTTCCGACCCATGTTGAGAGGTGGAAACGTGAGGTGAAGTAGTGAAGGAATGAGCCGCTTTCAGGTTAGGAGCGCGCGAACCGAACCAGTGCAAAAGCAACACACAGGCGCAAGTCTTTGTAGTTGCTAGGGTTTTGACTTTTCTATGTTGACTCTTCTGTCAAGTGCTCGGTAGTAGTATGACTAACGGAAATGTGAAAGTTTTCAATTGTTTTTTTCCCTCCCCCTTTTTCGCTTGCGAGAACAAAAGTAAAAAATAAAAAAAAGGCTAATAAGTGTATCAAGGGCGCTAGTTAATTCTATTAGAGCACAAAATTATCAGTTTTTCCGATGATGAATGTTGATCGCAAAAGAATAGTATGGGGAAATGAAAAATCAACCTACGATTAAATATTTGGCTGCGAAATTGGTGATGGTTAATCACACTCACATGGAGGATCTAAGCATATAGCCAATGAAAAAATGAGCTTGAAATAACTTCAAAAGGTTAACATACTCCTCATGGCTTTAAATGGTCGGAAGCTGGGTTGTGGTTGTCAAAATGACTATTAATACACATAAATGGAAAACTTAGGATAAGAGTTTCGATGTAGCAACTCAGCTTTACCTATTCGAGATCATTTCGCCTTAAAAAAGAGGTCGTATTGATACTATTTTGGCCTTTCTACCTTTATTATGTCAAAGTAAGTTGAATATTAGTAAACACATTTTCTAAGACTGTGAGAAGCTTATCCAGTCATATACAGTATCCTTAAAGCTTAATAGCTGACAACGACTAACCTTGACTAGATATTCACCAGTTGAGAAGAGTTAGCCTTGTAAAAAAGCTAGTCTTCAACAAAGAGAATGGATGGACCCTATGCTTGCCTTGATCCTTGTGACACTTGTCCACCCATGAATCACTTTTGGACTTTGGTTGAAGGGAACATGTGCTTTAGAATGTGAACAAATGATCTTTGACCACTTCTATAAAAATAGGTGCGGTTAAGGAAATTGATTGTTGATTTGAATAAGGGGATAAGTGAATAGATAATGGTTCTGGGAGGTTACAGAAGAATGTGGGAATGCTCTCTATAAAATAAGACACATGGCAAAGCATTAGGAGTAGACTGCAAACTAGAATTACCCAAGATAGTTACCAAAATTAGCTAAGGCTAGCTAGTTTATTGCTAAGAGTTAGGTCCACGAGTAGAAATAATGTTAGTGAAGTTAGTATTGAATACCTGCTTCATTGTGCTTATAAATAGCCATGTATTCCATTGCAATAAATATCTTAACACACAATAAATTAATCAAATTTTCATTTTCATTGCTTTACATTTCAGCACTTTTACTTTACAGTCTTTTACACTTAATTTTATTAGGAAAACTCTTTGTATCACAACTAAGTGTTTTCCAAAGTAGTTTGAGAATTCACAGCGGAGAAATAAAGTTTCTTTCGATGTGAAATTGCTTGAGCTCTGGGAAACAAAGTGTCATGATCCGATTTGGGAGCATGACCGGCACATGAGGGACTAGGTTCTCACATAAGCTTCTTAGTAACGTGACTTACTAAATGCATAAAATAACATGATTTTCACTCTTAAAATATAATTAAATTGAACCCATCATCAAATTCTCTATTCAAAACATAATACTCAAATTCCTAAAACTAAAATATTTTAACATGCATAGCTTTGAAAACATCTTAATTAAATCTGCTATTTGTGAAAACATAAACCATTTAATTTCGTGATCTTAGTCTTAATTTGAAAACCGGTTTAATACTTGAAAACTGAATGATTGATACATAACTAGCTTGTTACATAATTTTTTAGTCATAATTTACATTTCAGAACCATACTTAAATTCTGAAAATAAATACAAAATCTCAAAACGGAATGCATAGTTCATATCTTACCTACACAACTATTAGAGTACTCTAATGTAACATAATCTTATAATAAACCTTTCTGTAAAGTAAAGCTCACCACTGGATCAACTGCATCTACTGGAACAATGGCCAAACAACAACCTAATATGCACGTAAAGAGGAAGGGAGAGGAGTGAGTTATCAAACTCTGTGAGTGGATTATCACCTACCACCCACATGGGACAACCAACAAAATATATAACATAGACATGCAACAAGCAAAAATATTGTTGTATAAATATACATACTGATAAAGAATTCGTATATTTTTTGCTGAAACCATTTTGTTATTAGCTATAGCAATTAGTAAGAAAACAAATTATATCATATCATCTAGTTGTGTGATATTAGTCTCTCACAAACTAAATATCTCTTGGGCATAGTGTCAGTCCTTCGCAAACCATGTCCTTCATAGACAACTATACAAACATGATGTGGGTCCCTCACGAACACATATAAAATCTGAATAATCAGGAGATTGCCCCTATGGGTATATGGTATACCAAGGTTAATGTTTTCTCTATCGTCGTTAACTCACAGCTTTGTTCCTCTCACTAATTTCTTATTTTAAAAGCTATCATAAAAGTTAAATCCAGAAATTTGAAGTTTCCTGAGCTCATAAAAATTCTATACTCCGCTTATCAACATAAACTGCATTGAAATAGTATATTCCAAGCATATGATTTCATAAACATAATTACTGTAATCTCATAAACATAAATATTTTCCAATAAGGACTGTATCAAGTATGTTCCTATAGGTTGCTGACATAATTTCATAAACTTAATAACTTTGGTATCATCATATTCAAAACAACGTGGACATGAGACATCACACAAATTTTTCATGGAAAATAGTTCCAAATTGTGTTATGACTCTAATGCTTTAAAAACATAAAGAATTATTTTTCCAATGCAAACATTTCATATTTTGCCTCCATAAGGTGTAATACCTGGTGTACACATGTCATTAGATAAGTTCCGTATGGACCTAGGGTCCCCCGAGACCTACCCATGTTACCGGGTCCGAATTTTCGCTAAGTTTGGAGCCCTACACCTCCTTGGAGGGCTATATATTAGAGTCACTTTCTTGGGATCAAAAGTCCCGGTAATTGCTCTTTAGATAGATATGAATTGAAGAGTGATTTTTAATGAATTTTAGGAAACCTCTAAATGTTTCATTTCTAGCCCCTAAGTTTAGAAAATCACCGGAATTCCGGAATTTGAACTAAAACTCAAAAATGAGATTTTGATTGGTTGGGGTTTTGTTGTTTTTGATATTTTATTTGAATTCAAATGGGGGGTATTTTTTTATTTACATTTATGTTTTAAAGTTAATAGGTTTAACTTAAAATAAAGAAATGTAAATAACCATGACAGCAATATGTCTGCTGTTATATCAGCAAAATGTTGCTGATATAAGTTGATACCATGACAACAAAGTGTTGCTGTCCACGGCTGGCTTTGCTGTGTTGCTGTCCATGTCTGGCTTTGTTGTGTTGCTATCCACGGTTAGCTTTGTCGAGCATCGCCCACTACCGGGTCGTTGGACCTTGCTGTCCATGGCTGTCTATTTTCTCTCATTTTTCTTCAACCTCATTCCAACCCAACTCCCATAAATCATTAAGGTGAGTATATGTTATAAGATCTTGTCTCCATTTTTGCCATTCTTGCACATTCTCGAAATGGGCATTTTTATTTCTCTCTTTTTTTGTCAAGTGAGGGTGCTCCTCCAATATTGTTAGGGCTAGATTAGAGTTATTTAAGTGTTGATAAATTTTAATACTGAGTTTATTTGTTATTTTAGTCGACGTGGTGCCTCCTCCTGCTCTCCGGAACTCAGTTAGAGTTGACGTCATCCCTCTCTCCTCTCCAGGTGAGTGAGTTCAAATCCTATGGCCCTTATATTGGTCATTAGAATTTATTTCTTTAAATCATAACATGATTTTCTTAATTTTAGATAATAACTTAAGAGATTTGAGTTTATGATAGGTTATCAAAATTATTGGAAGAGACGATTTTCAACATGAGCATGAAATATTTATTTTAATATAAACTCATGAGACCATTATTGATAAAAATGATCTTATCAAAGAGCTAGAATATGATTGTGACTTGATTTAGAGACTTTGTAAATTTTCCCCAATGATTCTAAGATAAATGTAATTATGTATTATGGAGTTTAATTACTAGAGAGAAGCCCAGAGCAGAGATTTAGAGAAAATAACATATTTTATAAATTAGAGGCCAGGCGATAACTATAGAAAAATAAACAGTGAGTTGACGACTGAACTCGATTGTTAACCTTGGTACCAAGTTGTCCAAAAGAACAATCTCACAAAGTAAATAATGAAACCTAGTTAGGTCTCCAATTTGGATCCCAGAGGGATCACAGAGATTAAAGAAATTGTTATGTCATGGTTGACATGCATAACCAGAGAAATTATATTTTGTTATGCGAGGCATAACCAGAGATTATTGTTTCTCTAATAGATTTCTGTTATTTATGCGTTCCCAGAGAATTTGTAATTTTATTTTCCTTTATGATGTTATATATTCAATTATGATCAGAGTTAATGCATTAATCAATTGGATGTTTTTATATATATTTATATATGTATCCTTGTTGTTGTCCCACGAGGGGGTTATGGGTGAGGATCTACTTACTGAGTTTTAGATGAAACTCACCCCTTTCCCTTTTCCATTACAGATACGTTAGCTGCTGCGAGTTCCTCTTAGCCACCTCCTCCCCAGCAGTAGAGTTGTTCAATTGGTGAGCTTCACTCGGAGTGAAGTACTTTTTGTATTTTGTATAGTGATAGAGTGCTCCAAAGGTATATTAAGCAGTGATCCCTAATTACAGAGATATTTGCATTGATTCATCATTATTATTATTTTTTTGTATTCACATGATTATGGTTCATGGATTTATTGTATAGAGAGCAACTCATTCATTTTGTGATACAGAAATATATTTAGAGTTTTAAATATAATATGTTATTGATGAAGAGCATGATTTCAAATGAGCTAATTAATTAGTAGAGATGAAACAATATTTTATAAATGGAATTTATTATCTAATTATGTATATAGAGAGACTCAGAGGTCACGAGGCTTACGTGAGGATGGGATTCCTCATGTGCTGGTCACGTTCCCAAGTCGGGTTGTGACATAAGGGCACTTGTTAGATAAACCAAAATAAAAAGAAAGTGTTTTGTAATAATGACATATGTATAACTTTTGGGTTTAATTTATATATATTGTTAGTATACAAAAATTATATAGAGAAAAATATTTGATATAATTATCTACCATCTTAAAAGTCTTACGAAAATATTAAGTGATTGAATAATAATATAAAACTCTTTTACGCTATTATTGTAACAAAGTTAATCACATTATTTTTTGTATATTTATTGTAGGAATTAAATATTTTATATGACATGAGCAAATATTGTATACAATTTTTTTACATTAATTTCGTTTACAAGGCTATTAGAAATCAAAGTTATGATATTTTGGAATGTTATCTAGAAACATGGGAATCTTAGTTGACAAGGAAAGCTTAGGGATGAACCAAATTGGTAGTCATCAATCTATTGATCAACTACGGAGCTTTAAAAAGGCATGGAGAAGAGATGCGGTGTATTTACCTTTTAGCCTTCCTCTATTGAGATGGTTACATCCACCTTCGTTGATGCTCAAAGTGAACATTGATGCAGTGCTGTTTGTATAGATGCAATTGGACTTGGGGTGGTGATTCATGATGAGAGGGGCGTTGTGGTTGCAACCATATGCTTCTGCAAGGAAAGTTCAAAAGACCTCCATTCTACAGAACTTAAGGAAGCATTTTAGGGAGTTGAGTTTACTTCTTGGATTGGGGCTAATTCAATTATGTTGGAAAGTGATGCTAAATTAGTTTTTGAGGAATCTGAGCCTAGCTTGTTAGACCTTTCCTATATTGGAAAATTATTCATGAGATTTGTGTTAGTGGTCTTAATTTCAAGCATTTTAAAGTTCAATTTATTCCCCATATGTTGTGATAAATTATCTAATACTTTGACACACCTAGTCAAATTTGAGAGTTCTAAAGTGTGGCTTTGAGAGGTGCCTATTAGCATTAGAGATCTCGTAACTCAAGATGTTGCATTTTTATAATTTCACACCTCTAGCCATTTAGTTATCTTATTTCGCTAAATTCGAGCTATATGGTTCATTGGCTTGTTTAGATCTATATGGGTTGGGCCATAACACTTATTGGGCTACTTACCCTAGGAGCCCTTAGTGTAAACTGGTTATGATCTAGTCAATTGAGATACTACTTGATTTAGGAAGTCTTTTTACCTATTTAGAAATTAGTCTTTACTCATTGAAAGATTCAATATCAAGTATGAGCTATAAATAGACTTTTAGACCGTGATGGAAAGTTAAGACATTAAAAATTATGTCAAATAGTAAGCTTAAACTTAGGTTGCACATTGGACATACAGGCTATGTCTAGTTATAATTACATGGGGAATTCTCACATGCAAATGTAAAGTTATTTGCAAACCATAGATCTTACATCTATCAAATGGTTGAATGACAAATGTATAATGTGGGACCTATGCACAATAAGTTTAAAATGTTGTTAATTGTTAATTAATTAGGGTTAATTGAAAAAAAAAAAGCAATTAGAAGTTCAGATTTAATGTTTTGTCTTCTTCCACCTCCACTTTTGTCATCCTTGCTTACTTGCCCCACCACCACCACCACTGCCGCTCCAACCTGACCCCCATAAAACTCGCACCAAAATCCCCTCTCCTTCTCCTCCTCCATTGATGCAAGCTGGTCCTAATCTCAATATCTCAAGCTCCTACACTTGCCTCAATCTCAAGATCTCCATGAAAGAGCTCAGACGTGCCACTACAACAAGTACTCCCATCTCCTCATTGTCGACAATGGCAGCTTCAACCTTATCTATAAGACCTTGACGGTGAGGGAAAAGGCGGCGCTGTTGAGGTAGGAAGCAAGGTGAAGGATGTGGCAGTATAGATCTCGAGGACGTGTTGAGGTTATTCTTAATCTTGAGGAGGTTAAGGGCGGTGCGGCTTTTCTGATTTGAGGTGAAAGGGATTGTGGAGTCTAGGGAGAGAATGGAAGTTGAGAAGTGGAGAAGGAGGAAGTGGTGGTGGTGGTGGTGGTGGTGGGAGCTGCTACATCCCATTAGTCATTAGTGATTTCTTATAGTTTTTTGTCTTTTTTTATGGGTTGTTGTCGTGGGACAACATTCTTCCCCCATAGAAAGGTGCTTTAATGGTCTTAGCAAGATATATTCTTGATCAACTATGATTTTTTTTTTCTAGGTGAAAAAAAGAGAGAAAAGGGTTGTGTTGTTCTAGATCTATATCTGTTTGAAATTTGTGTTTTCATATTTGCTATGTTGTGATGTTTTTGATTTGTACTAGTGTTGCTTTTATTTTTTTTCTTGACGGTGGTTGTCTCTCTTGTATGAATAACAACAATCTTGTCAACGCACTCCTTAAATATGTGAAATGCTGTACTTTCCTTTGAAACACAACAATTTGCCAATGGAGCAAGTTAAAAAAAAAAAGAATCACAAAAACACCTACTACGTCTAGAATTTTTTCCTTACCAGTGGAGATGAGAAGAACACATCTAATTTTTTCCCTTACCAATGGAGATAAGAAGAACACCTCCACAGACTTGATTTTTGTCTTTTCAATAAATTTTGTTTATCATTACCAAAATAATTTAAAAAATTGCATTATTTTTAATTTTAATTTTAAACTTAACCCCAATTAAAATTGACATCTTTAATTTAAATCATATTTAAATTTATTGATGTGTGGACCCACGTTGATACAAATGTCATCTATCTATTCAGACACACAACATATGCATATTATAGATCCTTTTTACGTTTGTACCTGAGCATGCACCCAATTACATTTATAATAATAATAAAAAGGAGTGTATTGATAAACAAATTGTACTCTTTTGAAAGCCAATTTAAAAAAGTTTAGGATATATTTAGTTTTAAGTTTTAGGATTTTGTAGATTTTATGAAAGATATATTAAAAACTATGAAAAATATAAAATTTAGTTTTTAATTTTTACTTTTAGTTTTCAATTTTTTTTTCACAAAATCCTGAAAACTAAAAATTTAAAACCAAACGCCCCCTTAATTTTTATATATTGATAATTATCCAATTGTGCATTTTCACGTCAATAAAGATGATTAAAGTTTATATTCACTATTTAAACAGTTATATAAATAAAAGAATTTAAATAAATAATGATGTAAAATAATTTTAGATTCTTACTTTATTATCAGAATTAAACCCAGAAAACTTCTGGTTAAAGCTGGCTCACATATTACTTGTCCTTGGTACAAAAAGAAGTAAATTTGCCTGTCCGATACCTTGTGAAGTCGGTTGCGCCCCGATTTGGAAAAAAATAGGTGAAAATATTATTGCGAAGACACCGTTTCACTTGCACGAGCTATGATCAAATGGCACAACTTCCACGTACTGCGACACCCAACAGCAAAGACAGCCCAACCAACACTTGCCACATCAGAGACTACGGCACGCGAGAATCACGTGATCTCCCATCTTCGCGTCCGTTTGCCACACCCACACTGAAAGCAGCACCGCACCGCATTACACCGACCCCAAGGGGCACACACCGTAAATACGAGGCCAAAAGAAGGGCAAAGAGTATAATTCAAGCTTAGTTACCTTTTCCCTATTCTAAAATCCCGCGTCGCGAACAAGCCAATCCAACTCGAGCGAGAAAAGTGCTTTCTCTCACCGAACGCACTAGACAGGACACTGTCTCACTCACTCACGCACCCTCTTCTTCGGTGTGTGATTTTTATTGGCACTCTCTTGTCGCGCATTTTTTTCTCTCTGCAAAATTTTAGGGATCTAAACGAATCTCTCTCCCCTTCACCATGAATCGCCACCACGATCCCAATCCATTCGACGAAGAAGAAGTCAATCCTTTCTCGGTAATCTCTCTCTCTCTCCATTTCTATCTATATTTAGCGGTTTCTCAGATCCGACATTGTTTTCGCTTCGAAACTCGCTAGATTTTGGTGCTGGATCTTGTTACCTATAAATGGAAGCAAAATGCTTAGTGACTCTTTCTCTTGATCTGGATCTGTGGTTTGTTTCTTGTTATTTCACTTCTTTATTATGCGGCTACGAGTGATTTAGAAAATTGAGAGTGTCTCTGTGTGTGTGATGAATCGACACTGAGGTGGCAGATCTTTGTGGAACTTAAGCGTGCATGTTTGTGGATCTGGAACTACGCAGGTTTGCGAGTTTGGTTATGAACTCATGGTGTTTTACGAGCTACATAATCGAGTTAATTCGTGTACTGGGATTACCTGGTGATGGTTGATGCGGCGTCGTTCTCATTTGTTCGCTCAATTTGTATATGAAGCTGAGTTGTTTTCGTGTTGTGCTTGCTTATAAGTATATGCTGCGGGCTTGTAGACAGAACCCCGTTCAAATTGCATTTAACTGAAATGGTTAAACGTTTAATAACATATTCACCGTATATTTGTCACAAAATTTAAATTAAAAATGGCATAATAATGTGATTATAGACAGTATATGTGGTCCTGCATTTCATTGAGTTTGTTGTGTGGAGTTCCTGTGAGTTTGCTTTCAATTGCGATATTGCCTAAATGCAGTTTCACTGTTTGAGACAGAATTTAATATATTGGACGATTTGAGCTTGATTTTAGTGTTAATTTTAGCTGCATACATGTTTGCTTTATCAGATGTTAAATTAATTGAAAACTTTGTAAATTCTAATGAACTAACTTCAGCGTCTAATTATTGAAACCACCTAGTGAGATAATGTAGCCATTATAATTTTCATCTGGAGTGCAAATTGCTAGCTTTGAGAGCGTTGTCATTTGATGCTTATATTTTTTCTCATTTGTGTCATGAAATGGGGTTCTCATTCTATTTATTGTGGAAATCTTATGTTACAGAATGGCACATCTAAATCACGTATTCCACCAGTGGCATCTGAGCCTGTGGGTTTTGGTCAAAGACATGATGCTACAGTTGATATCCCTTTGGATTCTACAAATGTAATGTCTTTGCTGATTCAGAAATCCTGTCTAGACTTTAGGATTCTTTTCAGGAGGCTGAGTTTGTTTGCCATTATGTTTATTTAGGACTCTAAGAAAAAAGGACAAGAGCTAGCAGCATGGGAAGCTGATTTAAAAAGGAGAGAGAAGGTTTTTAGCATTTTCATTCTAGAATTTTTTTTTTTTCATTAACAGTTATATTTTCTTAACTGGCTGCATATCTATGTTCATTCTTGTGCTACTATTACATGACTTGTATCCTTTGCTTTTGAGGATTTTGAGTTTTGACTCTTTCAAAATGTATCTGTAGGAAATAAAAAGAAGAGAGGAAGCTGTTGCTAAAGGTGAATATTGGGACTGAAACCTTTTTTATTAAGTATCATTTTGCTCCATCTTTAATCCTTTGTTTGATTGAGAGAGGAGAGAATTTTGAAACTTGAAATGAAGAAAAAACTTGTGGAGAAAATTGTTTCTCAAGTTTCCTTTCCTTCCTATTTTTCAATTCATTTTCTCTTTTAACCGAACAAGAGAAATTTTCAAATTTCAAAAAACCTCTTCCACTCCATCCAAACATACATTAAATTTATGCTGAGTCAGTAACCTGTCTTTTCTTGTTTTCAAAATATGCTTATCAGCTGGTGTGCCTGTTGATGATAAGAATTGGCCTCCATTTTTCCCAATCATTCACCATGACATTGCCAATGAGATACCAGTTCATGCTCAGAAGCTGCAATATTTGGCCTTTGCAAGTTGGTTGGGTATGGCCGCTTAATTATCTTATTAATTATTTGGTTGATTGGTTGTTGTTGAGACATATGATGTATTATTATGTGTCTTCTTGGTTTAGTTAGTATCTGCTTGTACTTTATCCAAAGTAAAGGGTATAAGCGCTATTCGATGACCATAATTTTTTAGTATAAATAGAGGTGCTAGGTCAATGTTTTGTATCACAGCTATTCAAAGCCCCTGTTGTTAAAATATATTTTTCATGTGTTTCGTCTTTATCTCTTTTCTATCTAATCCATAAAATTTTGATAGGTGTTATTTCATGTTTGTTTTTTCACCCATAAACTTTTTTCAACATGTTCATGAAAACCTTAACCTTGTCCCAATGTCTTTTAGGTTTCAACTCTTTCTAGCATTTAATAGTTTCTTGGAACTCTTTGGGAATTTCTTTCATATTTGATATTTCTCTTGTTCTTCATTTTCTGTGTGAATTATTAATCCTCCACATTATTATCAATGCCAAATTATTTCTGGTTTTTGTTGACCCCCTCAACATAAATGATCCAAATTATAACTTCTTGCTCAGATTTCCCATGTATATTCCTGAGATGCAAGGACTAGTCTTTTAATGTCTCCGTCATCTGACTTACTTTAGAATGTGGGTATAACTATCAGGGCTTGCAATTATATTATGTTT
The DNA here is from genome assembly GCA_031216105.1 of Dalbergia cultrata. Taxonomy (NCBI): domain Eukaryota; kingdom Viridiplantae; phylum Streptophyta; class Magnoliopsida; order Fabales; family Fabaceae; genus Dalbergia; species Dalbergia cultrata. The sequence goes on along the minus strand of JAVHNL010000100.1, from coordinate 50,421 downwards.
GTTTGGCATGGGTTTAGTTTTGGGTTATATTATTTGAAACCTTTTTAGCATCTTTTCCCATGCTTGGCTTTGGATGTTCTGGAATCTGAATTGAGGAATGGATACATGGATGAATGGTTGTTTCTGGTTAGGATGGGCCCAAATAGAAGACTTTGGGAAGTAGTTTTTATCTATGTTCTTTATTTGATGTATCAAAGAAGTTTTCTTGTGCAGATTTGCTCCATGAGGCATGTATAGCATACCATTTTTTCACTTAATATGCATACCTGCATAAACCAAAGTTGTCAATTGCAGATGGCGGCTCATGGCGGTAGACTAAAAGTCTGCCATTTATGGCTGCCATAAGACGGCCATGGCACTGCTAGAAGACGGCCATGGCTGCCATAGTGTACAAATCTTCTCATGGCAGGGGGTCAAAATCTGCCATGCCATGGCCGCCATCAACACTGGCATAAACAAAAAAAGAAAAAAAAGAAGAAGAAAAAGACAAAACCTTGTTGGAATCTTGTTTTTCATGTATACAAATCTTTATATCATTAGACTTGCAGATTTTTTTCACATTATATTAATATAGAACTAGTTCTAATTATTTTTCCAATTTATTTTTTGGCATCTTTTCAGGAATTGTTCTATGCTTAGTTTTTAATGTAGTTGCTGTGACTGTCTGTTGGATCAGAGGCGGCGGTAAGCTGATTCTTGTACTATTGCATCACTGGCAGCTCTCTAGTTTAACAAAGTGATTTGGACTTGTGTGAAATATACAATGTGCAGGCGTAAAAATTTTTTTCCTTGCTGTGATTTATTCTCTTCTTGGAGTTCCACTTTCGTATGTGCTTTGGTACAGGCCCCTCTATCGAGCTATGAGGTAAACTACATTGTTGCGTCATTTTCTTTACAAGCATTTAAACACTGGCTATGCACACAGGGATTTTTGTCAAGCATGGTTCCCTTTTAGTTAAAGGCTGGGGAGACATTGACATATAGGTTTACAATCTACTGACCTGATTATTTCTGATATGCAGGACGGATAGTGCACTGAAGTTTGGCTGGTTTTTCATGTTCTACTTGGTATGTTGATCTCTACTTGGTATGTTGATCTATTGTTAATGCTGGCAGGATACTGAGTGAGAGTGACTTATTAATTCCTCTGTTGATTGCTTTGGTATGATGCAGCTTCATATTGGATTTTGCATCTTTGCTGCAATTGCGCCTCCAATTGTTTTTCATGGAAAATCATTGACGTAAGCTCTACACATTTGTATTACAAATCTTATTTGTGACTAAAGTTCCATGAAGTTATTGATCTCTTTATCTCCTTGGTATTGGCTGTAATTTTTCAATGAAGTGTAGTTCAGAAGGCAAATGACGCATCCTAGAGTGTGCTGGTTTGTACTTTTCCAGTGATAGGGTTTTCATTGTAAGCTGGAGGGAATGTGATTAGAATTGATTGGCTTTTAACTGAAAATTATCTGGTTAAATCAGCTTGCTTGGAGAACATCGTTAGTAGAAAACCATAGGAACGCAAGAAATTGATAGGGACTTTGGAAGTCTTTTGGAGGTTCAAATGAACATCCTTTACTTGTTTTGTGTAGGCATATGCTTGCAACCGAACATTATAGTAGCATTATATGTTTACTGGTATTGTCTTATCATATTGTTCACATCAAGGTAGGAAGTAACTTCTGTGGCTCTAAAAGATAATAAATTCATCTAAAAAGGAACTTAGTACCTTTGCTTTCTGTCAGAAAGTAGTTGGATGTCATATTTTGCTGTTATCTTGTGGTGACTCTTTTACTTAGTCATATGTATTACTTTTTTGGCTGAACTTAGTCATATGTATTACAAAATGTATTAAATAAGTATACAGTCTTTTCTGTTACATTTGAATTAATTCATTTAAAATTTCAGGGGCATCCTTGCAGCAATCGATGTCTTCTCAGACCATGCATTGGTTGGGGTAAGTTGTATTCTGTGTGTGCATATAAGAATTTATTTCTTGTTGGGTGAAATTGTTTCTTATGCGTTCCTTGAGTATCATCATTTCATATTAATTAGGCATGAATATTTTATTTCGTAGGGTTGTAACTGATGATATGGTATTTATGTTTTTATACTCAGAAGCATCTATAGTCGTGGTTGATCCTGAATGTTGTAATGTGAAGTAATATCTTCATACCGAGTTCCTATATTATCCATTTATATGTATGTGCACTTAAAATGTAGAGAGACATAATGCTATTAGTCTCCTCAAAATGATAACAAGTGTCATTATGATCTGATGTACGAATGAATTGTATGGAGACAGTTTAAGTTAATGTTGATGTCCAGCTAGTTACTTGCACTTGATTTTGTCCGAGAAACCCCAAAAAACAAAAAATGATAACCAAGGAATTAGTTCAGGACCCTCGTTTTAGATGAAGGGATGTATAATTTGTGGGAATTTGACATTTATGAAACTAGATTGAGTGGTGCTTAGCTTCTGTAAGGCATGAGTAATGTGATCTTTCTGTTGTATTAAGTTTAGTTAGATTCTAAATTGAGAGATAAAGTTTTTGTTAAATCAGAATGATCTCAATGCCTTGAACATTCAGAGGATATAGGAAATTGGAAAAGCTGTTAATCACATTTTGCAACTTGTTGAGTCAGCTGGACAAGTGAAAATTTACCTGCCTTTTATGTTATATTAAACTTACAATTTATTTCATGAGAAAAATTATGTATCAATGTTTGGTATTATTGCAGATATTCTACTTGGTTGGGTTCGGCCTGTTTTGCTTGGAGGCTCTTCTAAGCTTGTGGGTGCTTCAGGTGAGGGATAGAACATTTGCTTTCAATTTTTATATTGCTTCTCAGCTGTGGGTTAAATAGCAGAAGTTCAAATAATATGAACATGACTATTTTCGGCGTCTTTCATTTGCTCTGGAAAGAACATCTCTCTTTCAAATAGATACTCTTAAAACACATTCATGATTGTAAACAACGGTTGCAGATGTTAAGTTATTATCCTATTAGGTTAAATTAAACAGTTTATTTTTTGTGTTATTACTTCAGCAGCTACACTTGCACACGAGCTCTTTACGGGTTTAACCTGATTGTGCTTTGCTGATTGCTGCCTTTTCTTGTGTCTGCAGAAAATATACTTGTATTTCCGGGGACATAAGTGAGAGTGTTCTCAGGTTTTGATCCATCGGCTATTATAATTGTCAGTCACTTCCCATTGTGGCTTAGTATATTCTTTCTTTTTATCTACTTTTTTCGTTACAATATCCTCGTGATATTGTTCGTTGTTTCTCTACAGTGATGATTGTACCTTGAGTTTAGGGTTTGTAATTTGTAATGAATTCTGTGAAGTTGAGTATTTTTTTCTAGTGTATTGTCTGCCAGTAAGAAATTTCATTTCGATAAGCATGTATATTTCCATTGAAGGACTAGTGTAGTGGTGATTTGGATGCCTTCTAAAAGGCTAATGAGTTTTAATGGATTCCAATAAATTGGATTTGTGTAGCAAAAGTATTACATGATACGTGTCTACTACATATTTAGATTGGTTACCGTCACACCGAAATGAAGCTGGAAAACGAAGGAAGTGAGAGATTGGGAATTTGGGATTTGTGTTCCCCTGTCGTTTTGTATTAAGGATCTTTACATGAAAAAAAATAATCTGGTATTTCATGGGTAAATTTTTAGCACTGTAAAGCTAATTAACCTCCTCCCAAAAGAAAAATAAATAAATACAATAGAAGTTAATTTATTGCACGTTTGACCGTATCAGTGTCTAAAAGAGCTAGAACTTTTATTAGTTTTTCAAACCAAACTGATGCAGTAGGTTATTATTGGATGGTTTTATCATTTTATTCTATTTAATAATAATAATTAGTATATTAAATCGAAAAAACATTTTTAATAATTATTCTCAAGTTGTCCCAAAATTCTCATTATTTATTTTGGCAATTTAATCAGAAAAGTTAGAGCATAGCCTAAAAAAATGGGTTGCACTATTAATTTACTTTCCTAGTAGCATTCGAAATCCTAGAAGTCCAGACGATGACCTAATTGGTAATCTTTTCATTTATTTACTCAGAATAAATTGACCATTTAAGTTATCAAGCATAAAATACAACAAGCAAAAATGACAATCATTAGAAGGAAACTGACGTGGAGATTGCTTGCGAGCGACTACTAGTATTGTTCAGCCGCAAGGTCTCCTCCGCCTTCTAGCTAACCCGCCCAACGAGTTGATCGTCTAATTCCTCGTGACTCTTGACCTTTTCTAGCATCAATGCCATGTTATACTTGTTAGATTATAATTAGTTTTTTTTCATCGTTCTTCCCCGTTGGATGTTTGAAGGTTTTGACTCTTTTATTTATTTATGTGGTCTGTAGTCTTACCAAGTTGATTTAGTGTTGGCCTATAAAAAAGTTGCTTTAGGGATACATGAACATATAATATGCGAGTGAATATACCAAGTTTGAATTCTAATCTTGGAACAAAAAAAATTTGAAACCTAATCAATAGATATGTCAAAACGGACTGACCTATCCTGTTTAGGCCTATCCCACCAAAAACCTAAAAATAAGGGCCGGACGAACTAGCTCGCCAAAGTAAAATGGGCTGATAATAGTTAGCCTAGCCCATTTTAGGGTGGCCTGGCGAGTTAGTGGGCCAGTCCTCCAAAAAATAAAAAAAGTAAAAAAAAAAATACTTTTTAATATTTTGATAAAATTTTTCAAAAAGGTTTTTAAAAAATATTTTTTATTTATGTATATTCAATTTTTCAAGATTCATAATAACTATGCATAAACGTTGACTAAAAAATATTGTTGTTAATAGTATTATTTGAATTATAACACTATTTTATTTTTAAGTTTTAACTTTGAGTAAGTAATATTAACTGTATAGTGTTACTATATTAGTGAGTGTACACATTTTTTTTAATCACACGTTTCTTACTTTTTTTTTAACCAACAAATTAGGAATTTTTTTTTAAAAAAAAAGCGACTTGACCTGCGGGTCATGCCTGTCCCGACCCACTTAAACCTACGGGTTAAGCAGGGCAGGGTAGACGGCCAAAATTTTTTAATAAGCTCCAAACTTCAATCAAACCCGCTAAAAATGACTGTTTTGATGGACTAACACAATGGGACTCATCTCATTTTGACATCTTTACTGATCACAGAAAATGTTTAAAGTCGTTTTTGAATTCTTCTGTAAGACACGTTTTCTTGTCAGTACTTTGAGTCGCAATTTGTGTAGTTTGTGTTCAAGTACCTACGGAAAGGGCCTCAGTGTTATACACCCAAATCAAATGTCGAGAAAACCAGGCTTGTGGCCGACTCATAACAACCCACGGGCACTTGAACAAACCAGCAACCTTCTCAATCTCTATTTTATAACTGCAAAAGTAAAAATATTATATGAACCTTTAGCTTATGCTATTTGATTGTCTTATAGCAAACTTTGCGTATTATATTTGAATATCTCCAATAATAATTCCACATTCATTATAAAGGCGCGTTGTTGCATGCTCAATCAAACCATTTTTTTTAGTTTGTAAACGCCAACAGTTTATAGTACATAGTTACTACACATTGAAACACTATTATTAATTATTACAAGTCAAAGTGTATCTCCAAATTAAAAAGCTATACTTTTAGAACTTCGATTCACTCCAAAACTTGTATTTCAAATCATCCCAAAGTTAAAGTTGGGCACTAAGTTCTAATTTGGTATGAGTCGGCACTGGCCAACCAAATCATCCAACTGTTATAAACTTATAATTTTATCTTGTAATGTTGTAAAAGGAACACGTAATTTGTCGGCGCAGTGCATATGCAAGAGACACTGCATGTTTTTTTAACTTGGTTTTGAAAGTCATATATATGCACGCTTGGCTTGGTTCGAAAATGACCAGAACATAGAGACCAACTGGTTGAACTAAAACATGTTCCTAAACCTTTTGCTGAAGAACTGATTTAAATAATTAGTTTATATAATAGTGTACTCCAACTGTGATGGAACGCCATATTCTTATGGTAATTGCATGATTTATTACCTAACAGTTAAACAGTTAACACTTGATAAACTAATTGAATTCGTAAACTTATTCTATATTGCTATCTGACAATATGGTCAAATAGATAGGTTCTTTTGCAAAATAAGACATACAAGTATTATTTGTTCACTTTCAGCAGTATTTGACCATTTGACTCTTTACTCGGATGAAAAACTACACGTTGGTGGTTGTGAGGCATATGCTTATGTACCTTACTAACCAACGTCCACATCTTTTTTTCTGTGAGACTGATTGAGAAAAAAATGTGGTCCTTGATCAAATATGGGTTCCGGTTCCCATAGAAGAAAGAGCTCACTGCTCACAACAGAGTATTGATCCAAAAAAACAGAAGGGAAAGTATGGGGCAATGCAATTATACACACAGATAACGAAGACTGGTAGTGTCCAAGATTGAATTGGGTGGCATATGCTATGACATCTACTCTTCTCCACACCCTTAATCCCTCATCTTCAAATAGCCACTATCTTGATGCCACGTGGCATGAGCTACATTAACCACTCAGCAGCCTTACGTGTTGGTTTTCATCACATATGCCTTCAACTCATCAAATTCCACTATTTCCTAATAACAAAGTTAAAATATCTGGTGCCATTTTTGTCCGTTTATATAATCCTAAAGAGAAAAACAATACTGAGAAGACAATCGTACCCCTCTAGTGCTGTTTGATTCCAATCAAGTCCTTGCCTTTCTAGTATTAGAATTGCCTCCAAATTTGTCCAAAACAAGGGGTAGTCACAGAAAGCCACAAACAAGAAGGCACCTCAGTTTTCACCACCATTTTCTTTTCCTGCCAAACAGCCTTTTGTTTTGGTTTTAATTCCACCTCTTATTTTATGTGTTCCATACTTCTTCTTGGAATGTCCCCTATCGCATAATCCTCAAACAAAAGCCAACATAAACTCACTTCTTCTCATTAAAATTCTTCCTTAACATTTTTCTGTGAAGAGAGAGGGAGATAGACAAGAGAGAAAGAGAGAGAGAGAGAGAGAGAGAGAGGGAGAGAATGGCAGCTTGCACTGTCTACTCCACACAATCTTTCAACACAAATTGCTCCATCCCAACACCATCAAAAACACATTTTGGTTTTCATCAAAGGCAGGTAGTTTTCTACACAACAAGCAAGAGGAGCAGCAACAGAAGCAGCAACACTAGCAGCCCCTATGTGATAACATGTGCAGCAGCTAACTCACAGACAGTGGTGATTGGTCTGGCTGCAGACTCAGGGTGTGGTAAGAGCACCTTCATGAGGAGGCTGACCAGTGTGTTTGGAGGAACAGCAGAACCACCAAGAGGTGGCAACCCTGATTCCAACACCCTCATCAGTGACACCACCACAGTGATATGCTTGGATGATTACCACTCATTGGATAGGACTGGCAGAAAAGAGAAGGGAGTCACTGCACTTGACCCAAGAGCCAACAATTTTGACCTCATGTATGAGCAAGTTAAGGCAATTAAGGAAGGAATTGCTGTTGAAAAGCCAATTTACAACCACGTCACTGGTCTCTTGGATCCTCCAGAACTCATTAAACCTCCCAAAATCTTGGTCATTGAAGGTTTGCACCCAATGTAAGTATCCATGGACTTGTAGAATAAGATGAGCACTTCACCTAGCTAACTAAAGTTTTACATATCAATTTTTCCTTTACTAGTATTAAATTGAAACTTAGTTCAATGTCTTGCTTAGTGAATTTTCAAAAAACAGTTGCTGTGGATGTTATAGTATGTTTGGTATACTTTCTTTCTCTCTTTTAACATTCAAGGGGTTGAGAAGAATGTGCGATCAAACGAGACACGGGTCATTATGTTGATACCTTATCTATCTTTAATAGATTGTATGGCTGAGGAATTTGCTTGCAACTTTCTAACCTTCCCAGATATGGTGGGCCAGCTTGCCTACATGGACTTATTGTCTCTCTACAGTAATATGGATAGTTGGCCATAAAATCTTCCTAGCTTCATTATTTTCATAACATGAGGCTATTAAAATATGGGGCAAAACAATTTAATGTAGCTAAACTTTTGTGTGTAAATGACCAATATGTACTCGCCTAGACGCCTCCTCACTCTTAATTCCCCAAATATTGCTAAGTTCATTAACCTTTTTGTAAAATATTTTTCCCTGTTTTATTTTATGTGAACTAATATATAATATTTTAATTATTTCATTAGCATTTATATGCTGTGCTCATAATTCAATAGTACAAGATGTACATGCAGTTTTTATTTTTCATTTTTGTCTGTGTGCCATGGATATTCAGAACCGATTCTGGCCCAAAATCCAGATTATTCGTTCCACTCACCTTATTGATTATTATAATGTAATTGAAATTAGAATATACTCAAATTGATCGAAACAATATATTATACATATAAGTTGCGGTATACTATTACCGGGAAAAAAGAAATCTTATGCCTTGCGGTACTTATTATTTGATATATCAGCTTATTTGATTGAGAAGTTTGAGAGTCGAGACATTTCCTTTGCATGCAGGTTTGATGCTCGGGTCAGAGAACTCTTGGACTTCAGCATCTACTTAGACATTAGCAATGAGGTGAAATTCGCATGGAAAATTCAGGTACACACATAGCCCAATAGTTCAAAAAAATTGTACAATTCAAAGGATATCCCTATTCTTATAATATATATTCTCCCTTTTATCTAACTATTATCTGACAAATATTTCAGAGAGACATGGCAGAGCGTGGACACAGTCTTGAAAGCATCAAGGCTAGCATTGAAGCAAGGAAGCCTGATTTTGAAGCTTATATTGGTAATCAAGAGCTACAAGTTGAAATAAAACTTTCAGTTATAGCATGGTTGAAATTTAGTAAAATTTAAAAGTTGTTACTAAATTATGAAAAATGTTATTGAAAGTCTTAGCTTTAGTAGTATAACCTAAATATAATACTAATGAAAGTGTTGCTAAAGAGTTTTAACAACATTAGTTTTATATTTTGAATAACATTTTTCATATGTTGTTATCTATAAAAAAGATGTTGCTAAAAATTAAATATATAGTAGCTCTTTTTCTTACACTATAATTGCGTCTTTGGTTAAGTGATTATGCATGTGTTATATATAACTTCTGCTATTGCTGTTATACAGATCCTCAAAAGCAATATGCAGATGCAGTGATAGAAGTGTTGCCAACCAAACTCATCCCTGATGATAATGAGGGGAAGATTTTGAGAGTCAGATTGATACAGAAAGAAGGGGTTAAGTATTTTAGCCCAGTCTACTTGTTTGATGACGGCTCTACCATTTCCTGGATACCATGTGGAAGGAAGCTTACATGCTCTTACCCTGGCATCAAATTCTTCTATGGACCCGAGACTTACTATGGAAATGAGGTACTGATGACTGCTCTTAAATCTCCAAAAGCTTCTATCAATATTTTCCTTTTTCAAAAAATGCTAGACAATCATAAATTTATCTAAAATTTTGTACCCAGAATGATATGGCATAATTATTAGCCTTTAGATGAATTGATGAGTCATATAATTTTATTTCATCCAACAATCACCGTGATTTCTTTCAAAGATATTGTACATATTTTTCTGGATATATAGCATTACTCTTTTCTACTGTGATTTCTTTCAAAGATATTGTACATATTTTTCTGGATATGTAGCATTACTCTTTTCCTTTTTGTTTTCAATAATAATGAGGAAAATAGTATATATCTAATGAGCACATTAAACTTTTGTGTCCATTATTCTTTTTTGGCTTAATTTATTTTTCTTTGTTTTTCCACTAGGTGTCAGTTGTGGAAATGGATGGTCAATTTGACAGACTAGATGAACTAATATACGTTGAGAGCCATCTAAGCAACCTGTCTACAAAGTTCTATGGAGAAGTTACTCAACAGATGTTGAAGCATGCTGACTTCCCCGGCAGCAACAATGGGACAGGCCTCTTCCAAACCATAGTTGGTCTCAAGATTAGAGACTTATTTGAGCAGATAATAACCACCAAGGCTGAGACTCCAGTAGGAGCAGCTAAGGCTTAATTAGAGTAACCTGCCATATTACATTATAATACATATAATGGATAATGGACAAGGCAGACATTGAGTCCCCAAAATCGTTTTCCTTTTTTTGTCCTCCACGATTCCTCTGTCATGATTTCATGTTTTGAGTGTTAAGCTGCTCTTCTTGATAATGTAAACACTCTGTATGTACTTATCTGATCTGTTGTAAGTTGTAACTCATAATACCGAGAGGGCGAAAAAAGGCTGAGCTGAGATTTCAGTTAATTTGATATCCCATAGTATATATAAGCCATTGCATATACTAATTTTCCTTTTCAATTTGTTTGATCTTTAGCATGTCAACTTCCTTATTCATTGACCGTCTTTTTTTTTTTTTAGGTCACATTGACCATCTTTAAAATAATGGTAAAATAATAAAAAAAAAAGGTTATGGGCCAAGGCCAGGTAGGAAAGAGGACAAAGCCCTGAGTTGGGCCAGCTGGCAGCGATGGGAAACGAAAATCCAAAGAAGCCTAGTTCAGCAGTTCCTGACCTAGGCTTTCTTTTTTTGACTTTAATCATCGCGCAAGGGCTGAAAAAAAATTGTCCATCAAAAACCATAACACAAAAATGTGGGCCCAGACCAAAAAACAAAAAGAGAATGTGGGCAACTAGAAGTCTGTTTGGTTTGCATTTTCCAGTTTTCAGTTTTTCCTTTACAAAAACTGAAAACTAGAAACTGAAAAATACAAACCAAACAGGGTCGTTCCATTTTCTTTGGTTGCCCATTTCAATAGGCAATCCATGAAAACTTCCATAACATGGTTACCCTTTAACTAAACAAACCCTTAGTAATACTTTTTGCAAGTTGCGTGAATGATCATTTAATGTAATGTTTACTTTTAGTTGTGTTTGAACTCCCCTAAAGACTGACCAAAAAATAAATAAACCAATAAAACCCCCCTTAAGACATGTATGAAAAAATGTTCCTCACAAGTAGCACATTAGACAACGCTTTTTGAACTGTTGAACTGAAACTCCGTCTGAATTGAAAACCTCTATGTGGCCTCTCATATTACTAAAAGTAACCAAGAAAATCAGTTTTAATTCAGATTTTGACGATCTAAATAGCCTTTAACAAAGTAGAATACATGAACATTAGTACGAATCACACGAAAAGAGTAACCTTCGAATATCAACTCCAGAAGTATATATGCATACTCAGGATGCAGAAAGTAACTATCAGCTCATTATAAAAATCCTAGGCATTCAGAATGCATAGAATGGCCAAGTCCTCAACATTCATCCAGTCAAATGAATTTGCAAAGGATCATCAATAAAGAAACACATTCAGACCACAGTGAAATGAACTTTCCTATTAGATTGATGGTTGAATGCCGCTTGACAAAAGTTTTTCAAAATATATCTCTAAATTATTATATGCATAGATAGACTGCTTAAAATGAAAAATCCAAGGATGATCACTGTCACATTAAAGTAATCAAAAAGTGAACACTTCAGAACTGCTTAGTATGAATTTCTCAACCAAATTTGAGTAAAAAATGAAAACTGGAAACAAGAACATGGAGAGAGTGTAAACAGCATCTCTCTTCAGTTATTACAATTTGCAAAACTAACACAAGCAAAGCTCTCTTGACACATCTAATACAACTTGCAAAGCTGGTGCCATTATTCCATTCAGAAGTCACTTCCTGGAAAAGATCAAAAGAACACCCAATATCAAATTAACAGAATCTGGAAATCCGTATGCATGGATAAGAACAATAACTAGATAATCAATTATTCAGATAAATGGTTCCTATACAGAAAATATATAAGCAAAAATAAGATGAAGAACCATTTGAAAAGCAATACTAGCTATCAGTAATTATTAAGCAAAACCAATTGGTCAATCTAATGCAAATTGATTCATATTCCTGTAAACTGATTCTAGATATCACTTGATAATGTGAAGCGCATAACAATTCATAATCCATGAAACTAAAATTATATCACACTTTGACTTTTGTGCAACTGCAGAGACAAGAACAAGTTTACCATGCACTAAGTACTTTGCATCAATCGACATGAGTTGTATGTGCATCCACAGAATAAGATTTCAATGAAAATCAAGTTTAAGCGTCATCACACTCTCACTGCCTAGTTAAGCCACACCAATGAAATAAAAGTTAATTAGATAGAAATGGGGATAAGGATGAAATTTCTATGAGCTAAGTGAATTTTGGATTGGGAAAAAAAAATGGAAGGGTCAATCCATCCACAGACCGTACCTATAAAGAAATGGAAATTTGCAAAGAAGGGAAAGGAAAAAAAAAAAAGAAAAAAAAGGGACAATGGACTCGGAGAGCTTAGAATTGCTTGTTATGGTCAATAAAGACAATAGTGGTACCAGTTCCACAAATTGGTTCGGTGCAATCACTTTGAAACCGAGCCCAAAGTTTTATCTAATTCAGCTCCCATTCTTCTTACAGAGTCATCAATCAATAGGTGTAAAACAAATGCGACAATAATAATCATAAAAAAAAAAAAGTCACAACTTAAAAATCTTAAAATATGCCCAGATACATTATTAAATCCAACGAGTTCAAATTTTTAATTTCCAAAGAATTGGAATATCACAAGAAACAAATTCACATATCAAATGGAATCCATCCAGCAAAAAAAAAAAAAAAACCTAGGGTTTGGGGAGTGTGAGTGTTAGAAAATTAATTCACCTCTTGTGCTCCTGGACGAATTTCGAGTGTTTGGCATCCTCCTCTGAAGAAAACCAATCAAAGGAGACAGTAGTAATAAGCAAATTGGATTCAAAAAATGAACAAACCAAAGGGGGAAAGCCAAAAGGAGGAGGAGGTGGATTTACCGGTGAGACCAAGGGAGAACTTGGTGATGATGGTTCCGGTGATGGCGAATCCAACGAGGAAAGGCCAATTGCGCTTCCATTCACGCTTGAAGAACACTGGCCATGGATCGAATGGACGCATTTTCCCCCTAATCTCCCTCCTACGCTACGCTACGCTATTTCTCTTCTCTCTCTCTTGCTCGCTCCGCTTAATGCTTCTCTTTCTCAGTTCACTTCTCACTTCTCAGTTCTCACCACCTAGCCGAACTTATATGTATTGGTCTCAACCCTCAAGCCCAATGGGCTGGAATGGCCCAATCAAAAATAATTTGGGCCATATTAGTAAAGAGCGGGGCTGAGCACTCGGACAAAAGATTCTGTTTTCAGGGGCTGCCCCGTTGGACCCCAACTACGCTATGGAATATTTCTCAAACCAAAAAAGGATATTTATCCTATTTTAACTTCTCGATCAAATATACCCGTGCATTTATTTTAAGTGAAAACCAGGACCAAAAAATAAATAAACAAATAAAGCCTGAAAAATAAAGGGAAAATTTGTTCAATCTTCCTATTCGTCCACCATTTTTAGACCCATCTGGCAATGGTGTCACGGGTTGGATTCCGTCTCTTTCGTTCCAACTCATAGCACGTAGTGTCACGCCATCACCATACCGTGTCAACATTTTTCTTAATTCATTTTGCTTATCACTTTTCTTTCGTTTAATTTCATGTATGGACATGCATAGTATTTACTATTCACTTATATGCATGTATATGTTCATTATTCATTAAGCCACAAGCAACGGATAAGCGGTAAAGAAGTTGGACAATTTGCATAATCTACCTATAATCTATAATCTATCTATAATAATATTTCAAACTCCTACAAGGAAAAATTCCACAGATGTTACAACATGAGTGATTTAGGGCCCACGATTTTTAAGAAATTAATCATTAATTATTTTTTAAAAAATAAAACTTTATAACATATTACTAGAATATCATTGACAATCATCAGTATTTAATAATAGAATTGAACTACAAAAATTAAGTATATTTAAAACTTATCATTATTTAATCGAATCTATAATACTAATATTCAACACTCCTTATGGTTATTATTGATTACCTTTGTCTTTTTTTTTTGGCTTTTACAAAATTATTCATTACCTTTCATATTAAATTAAATTGTTAGTTAGATAAAGTGAAAGTAAAACTATATACTACATCTTTAACTTTGCTTTATACAAATATTCATATGAAAATATATATGGTAAGAGTATTATCTGCAATTAATATTAATATTAATATATATAGGTCAATCCAAATTATAATTAAAAAAATCTATTGACTACAACATCAAATGTTGTGATTGATATCAGTTTGATTTTATTATCCTTATTTTATATCAATTTTATGATGCTATCCTTAATTGATTTTAATTTACTCAGAAAGCAATTTTGATTTATATGCCAAATTTTAAAAATTAATATAATGTACTTAATTGACATTACCTTATCGTCATATACCAAAACAAATAAAAAATACCAATACCCTTAATTGAAATCAACTTAATCGGGTGCATTTGATTTTAGCAACTATTCAGTCTAATTAATTATAATATGACAATGATTACAAATTATAATTTGTATTACTAATAAATTATACTATTTCAAGGAAAAGTTTGGCACATGTGCATTGAGAAATTTATATCTCACTATTTTCTCAACGTTTCAATTTAAAGTACATTTTTTAAGTTTTATTTGCATTGTAATTATTAATTACTTTTCTAATTATACTTTCATATTTCTCTTCTATTAACACATACTCTCCTATTGACACATACTTTCATTCCTCAACTCAAATGTTGGAAAATATCCCTTCTATTATATATTAGATTCATTTAGCATAATTAATTTTTACATACGTATTACTTCCCAAATTAGCATATACTTTCTCTTAAATTTGTACCTTTTCTAAAAAAGATATCAACAATCTATTTTTCAATTATTCCTCTTTTCTGAAAAGTTTATAACTTCAAATTTAGAGTTTTTGAAAATCATAAAAAAAAACTATTTATCTACACGTCTCACTACACCATATTCGATTTTTTATAACTTAAACACTCCAACTTAGCTATTCCACAATTTTTTATATTATTCAATTTGATTTTTCAAGATTAAAATATGTTATTAAAATTGAATTCCATAATTTACAACTTTTTGATAATGATACTAATCATTTATTAAATTTTTTAAAAACTAAAAAAATATATTACTTTTTATTGAAAATAATTGTATAATTGATGCTACTCCAATAAGTGAGATGAAATAAATTAGGATTATTTATTTATTTTTACTAATTATAACATATTACTTATAATATATATTTTAAAATTGATATTTTAATTTACTAAAAAATGTACAAGAAAAGAAAGTGTAATTGAAATAACATAAATTAAATTTATTCAATATCTTTTATTAAATTGAAATTATATTTTTATAAATTAAATATTTTAATTTACTAACATGATGTAAATGGTTATTGATGACAAAAACTTGCTGAAGCGGGTACTTGTGAAAATCACCTGCAATGAGGAGATGAATGAAGATAGGTTAAGTCTTTATGGGGATAAGGTAGAGTCCCTATTTGTTAAACAGGGTAAGGGGAATGAGGTTTCACCCTGATGAAACCCGCCAATTCCCCATTTATATTAATCATTTAAATATCCACACGCATATATATAGAAAGAAAATCTTAGCACACCTTTATTTTTTTAATTATCTTTATTGAATTTGCACTATATATGTATTTTTATTTTTATTTTGAATTATGTTGTATTAGTATAATATTTATTATTATGGATATTTATGTTTCGAACTTCAAAGTATACTTTTAAAATTGTTCTCTTTTTGGAAATTTTTTATAAACCTGTGAACATTTAGAAGAATTCAAATCCATGCGAGAATGAGACCCATGACGAGGATAGAGATCAAGATCAGAGGCCTAATTCTAAACTGGGATGGGGGACAATGGGGGACATATCTCCTCTCTCATAAATACTTATAGTCATTCATATAAATAGTTCATGATATAGTAAAATTATCCATTTATTTTCTTTTATTATTTAACAATTTCAATTTTTGAAATGTGTAAAATTTTTCATCAAATAGGCTCTTTATTATTAGTTAAAAGTTATCTACAGAGTTTTTTTTAACCTTATAAATATGATATTCAAAATAATATATAAAATATAATGATATATTCATATATTTTTATTCATTTAGTTATTTAAATATTTATTTTAAAAATAAATCTATAGACTCAAATTTTTTATAAGATATATTTAAATAAATTATTATTTATTTTCAATAATGACCAATAAACTATCTTTTATTATTATCTCGTGCATCGCACAGGTCAAATCACTAGTGTTATAAGTTTAAGCCTCATCATCGCTAATATACCAAAAAATATAGTCATTAAAAGTATTTGATATATTGCAATAATAATGATTTACAAAGTTAATTATGAGCAAATGAGCTCACAATCTAATGATAAATATCAGCATGTGTCAATAAGTTATGGGAGGTCATAAGTTCTACTATCATCCTCACCCCTATCCTATAATATCTTTACTAAAATATGTATAAAATTATGACATGATTTACAAATTATGCGTATAGCATGATATTTAAATGTCTAAATATTCAAATTGGTCCCTCAAAAAATATGAAGGACAAAATAATTGCTCAAATTTTGAAAATCTAAAATTGATCCTTCACATTTTAGAGAAGGAGGACAAATTGGTCCTCCAACCAATTTTGGTATTTTATCTATTTAAATTTAAAATCTAAGAGATATTTTTTTATACATCTATTATAAATAAAATATAACATAATTTTATATAGTTAATACTTAATACTTAAAAAAATAACTTCATATATTAATATGCAACTCATTAATAATAAAAAATTTTATACTAATAAAATTTAAAAATAATCTCAAAACTTGTCATATTTAGTTTTGTCATCCCACACACCAAAACGAGATAAGTATGATCGAGGGCGGTTCCTTGTACTGGGGAAGAAGGCCAATGGCACCCCTTAAAATTTCTACTTTCTTGATAATGTTATTAATTTTTTTAATTTGGCCCCTCAAATTTTTTTGTTAATTCTTATAAATTTTTATTTAACTATATGTTTATATATAAAATAATATGTTACAATATACATGTGTTTTCTTGAATTTTATTTGTAAAATATTTATTTCTTTTACATTTGACAAATTTTTATGCAAATTTTTAAATCAAATAAAACGTATAAGACATATATATTCTTCACATAAAATTAACTAATAAATATTGACCCCTTCTAAAGTTATGGTCTCCTTCGCCCCTGGTATGATCAATCTTATTATCTAATGGAGACTCCCAAAAGCTTAATTAAAATGTATCTGGTGATCCTTTTCACATCGAGGTTTCAAGATTCTGCAAGTCACAAGCCAAAATAACCCCCTAAATCCACAATTCCAAATAGTTATACTGTGCTGCATGTGTTGCTCGTGAAGCCGTTCCAACCTAATGACTATGACTATTTGCTGGCCACCAAAAAAAAAATAATAATAATGGCTCTATACTACTTCAAAACATTAAATGCTTCTACCTTCTCGAGTGACCGACTTGCGGATGGGGATTGCCAATTACATTGTCAGTATCATTGACAAGGATGGAAGCATGGAGCGGTGATATAAACTAGTTGCATTTTTAGAGAAAAAAGTAATTAAGATTAAAAAAAGGTCAGAATGTCAGTCAAAATTATTTAATTAATTCACTAATACATAAACAAACAAATCATACACGTTCTATTGCCAACAAATCATACCCTTTCTTTTTCATAGAATATCCTCACAAAATAGGCAAGAGACGGATCCCCCAAAAGACAAATATCTATATAAAAATTCTTCTCAATAGTATTTATTATATACATATAAATCTCAAAATTGAATTTAAAATCATATATTTAAGAGACTTGAATTCCTTTATCCTGTTACTTGGATTAAAGTCTTGTTGGTTAAATACATCATACACTTTATTTTATTTAATAATCACTTACCTATCATTAAAATATTTGATAATTTGTTTGATAGTGTTGTATTAAAAAATAAGATAATTTTTTTAAATTCTTTTAAAAATATTAATGAAAATAAGTAATACAATTCTTTTGTCTTGACTCTCCCACCCCCGTAAACACATGTTTAATTTAGCGCAAATATTCATGTTGTCCGCAGAGACAAAATGACTCGTATTAATAGACGAAATATATATAATTAAGTCAAATTAATTTTTAAAATAATAATTTTGACTCAAATTAGTTTCTACTATAAAATTCAAATTAATAGTATTTTAAGAATTAATCACTATAGACCAACGAGAGTCAAGGCCAAATAATCGCTAATCATGAAAGCTGTGTACAAGCGCAGCTCACTTTGGCGCCTACATGCATGGCAAATATATAATTTTACTATCACATTTTTATTATTATATTTTGCATTCACTTTTATTTTACTTATTTGACTAATTAACGATTTCATTTTAGAGTAAAGACATAATTAGTCCCTCCAAAAGATTTTACAAGATAATTTTGTACCTCAATAACTAAAACTAAATCTGTAATCCCTTGAAATTTTAATAATAGGATATATTAATCCTTTTATGTATTCGACTTAAGGGAGATTTCTGTTATGGGAATGAAAAGTTTTATGGATGAGCTATATATATATATATAAAGTTAGCTATTTTATTTTTCTATTTTATGGTTAGTTTGTGGGATTTTTTTTTTGCCTGGTGGATTATTAATTATGAAAGAGTTGAGTATAAATAGCAAGCCATGTTTTATCACTTTTTTTTTTATTGTTTTAGTTCTTTCTTCATGTTTGTAGATATAATTTGCGCTTGATTTTTTTTTCTTTTTTATGGATGCATCTGAGAGGTTTTGAATCACATAATAATTATATATTAGTCATATTGCATATATTATTTTTTCTTCATGCAAAATTTTAATCTCTATCGTAGTAGAGATTATTGTTTTACTTATTTCTTAGAATATATTTTAAATTTAATTATAGTAATAGTAATAATTAGAATTGGAATTTCTTAGTGTAAAAAAAATTATAACCTACCCGTCCATTGGACGGGTGCAAGATCTAGTCATATTTTAAATTTTAAAGACTACCAAAGGCCAAAATCAACAATAACTGGTTTGATTTATTGTTTATTTTCGCACAACAAACCATCACATCAAATTCATACATTTTTGGGAATTATTAAATTCATATTTAAAATAGTGCAATGTTCCGCTATCAATATGGCAACAACCATATTCTTGCAAAGAATACTAGGCCAATTTAAATATAAAATAATCACATAGATTTTTCTGTTCAGATTGAAAAATCACGTTGATTATTACATTAGTATTTCTGCAACATTATATACTTATGTAATAAATTCATAATGTTACGTCTACTTTATTAAGGAGATAGCGCGTGATAATGTTATGCAAATGGACTAACGTCAGCCGATTTATTGCCGTAAATTTAGCGATTCCATCATTACTTTACATTACGTAACATCAACCTTTTTTCCCGCCGCGTTGAAAAGATGCAGAGTAAAGCAAGAAACAAAGCCCGAAAAGATTAGGCCCTTTATTTCTTTTGGTTTATTATTATATGCTTTCCAATGCGTGACACCATCATTATTGACGAACATGCACAAGAACCATCACAAAAACAAGACAACAGCATTATATGAAGCAACCACCAAACAGCACCTAATAGACTCATGGAAATCAAAATGGCACAACATTTAACACCAATGGCACCTTTTCTCTCCCATCCCAAAATGCCCATGCCCTTTTATCTCAAAGGCACATGCAAAGTTGCAAAACGCACCCTTTTTCCACCACTTGCTATTGTTGCTAGTGCTCTCTAACTCATTCAAGTCCAATTTTATTTTTTCAAATAATAATCAAACAAACAGCCTAGTTCCATTGTTTTTATTCAAATCTCATATCAAATTAAATGTTTTGATAGTATTAAAAAATATTATTTATACTCATTAAATTCAAAATATTATATTAATTCACATCTTATTCACTATCTAATTGAATATAAATCATATCTAAATAAGATTTATTCACTATCTAATAATAAATTAGACGTGATTCACCTACTTTATTACATGTACGATGAAGACAAAATTCTAGACTAACAGCAAGGAACCCACTTTTTTCCCTCCACTGCAATAAAGAATTGGCGTTACTGATATTCTTTGCCTTGTCCACCTTCAATTCCACCACAGTCCTTTGTTTTCTTCCTCAGCACATCATCTTCTTCTCTGTCTCTCTATCTCTTTTTTTGGGTGCTTTCATTCATTCATTCTCTGTGCAACAATGGCTACCCTTGCTGACATTGGGGTCTCTGCATTCATCAACACACTCACAGCATTCGCTTTCTTGCTGGCTTTTGCACTGCTGAGAATCCAACCCATCAATGACAGGGTCTACTTCCCAAAGTGGTACATCAGTGGCGGAAGAAGCAGCCCAAGGAGCTCAAGAAACTTTGTTGGGAAATTTGTGAACCTAAATTTCAGGACTTACCTGACCTTCCTCAACTGGATGCCACAGGCTCTAAGGATGAGTGAGTCTGAGATCATTAACCATGCTGGACTTGATTCTGCTGCTTTTCTTAGAATCTATACTCTTGGGTACTGTCCCTTTTAGCCCTCCTTTGCATTTTTTTTTTTGCCATATAAAGTTCCAATTTTTTCTTCAGTGTTCTCTCCTTATGGCCCAATCGTTTTATATGTTCTGCTTGCACTGCTATTTCATCAAAACTAATAATGGGTGTGAAAAAGTTCCAATTTTTATTGTTCTCTCTTTTGGTTTTGTTATCATGAAAAGATTTTACTTTTTGGGTGCTTTATCTTCTTTTGTGTGTGTGTGTGTGTGTGTGTTTTTTTTTTTTTAAGGAGAGGAGTGGAGGAAATTGACTTTCTTGTGTGTGTTTCTGGGAATTGTGGTTTTGGTTGTTGTGGAGTTGATGCGATGCATTGCTATGAGACGACCATTTTTGAAAAAAAAAAAAAGAAGTTCAGGAACAATTTGTAGATATTAAGCATTCAGGAGTTGCATGATTTTGATTATCAGAGAGATTCGGAGTCATGCCGTGTGGTTTTCTACTTTCTTTTTGGCTAATGCCAGCTTTTCTGAGCCTTTCCGTGGAAGTTTCATCTTTGGGGGTGTGGTCCATGCTGATGTTTTCCACTTTTCCTTCAAACTGTACTTCTGTTCCTATGAGTTACATACTTACATGTGAGGCTTGCACATGCACCTTATCTGTTTATCTTATTTATACAGTCCTGGAATGTTATTAACTAATATAGTTATCTCAACTTGCACATGATATGACTGTACTTGCTATACAACTATTTGTGCACTGGAGATCATGAAAATTAAGAGAAGCATCATCTTTTTGAACTAAAGAAGCATCATCTTTTTTAATTAAAGTTCATATTGAAATTATTCTACTGTGTTGAAATTATCGCGACTAATTTTTCTCTGTAATCCTACAGCTTGAAAATTTTTGTTCCAGTGACTGTTGTGGCACTCCTGATTCTTATTCCAGTCAATGCGTCAAATGGGACATTATTTTTCCTAAGAAGAGAATTGGTAGTGAGTGACATTGATAAACTCTCAATATCAAATGTTCCACCTAAATCTATAAGGTATGATTATGTTTCCTTCTAACTCTCATATAAAGGAAGTAAAATATAAAGCAGAATAATGATTCAGGACATTCTTTCTGAAGTAATGGCTTGCTTATGGAATGGTTTAGAACCTGATTAGGAAAAGGCTAATTGAAGCATGTCTGATATCTTACACTGTCTCTGGATATATGGGATGGCTCATGACTTCAAACTAAAGGGCTAACTACTCTACTAAAATAAGCTTTGAAGATATTGCCAATTTTTTATGTTGTCTAATTAGTAATTATACTTCTTGGCAAGTCTTTTACTCATCTACAAAACATGGCATATCAATCAAATATTCTGCAGCTTATCTCTCCCAAGAACTCCAATGATCTTAGTTTCATAACAGATTTTAGTCACATTTAATTACATAATGATACTATTGTTTAAGAGTTCGCCTTTATTCATTTATCATTTTGAGAGTTCACCTTTAATTTAGTTTCTTTAAAGGGTTCACCATACATGTAACTACATATATTAAATGTTTGGAATTTGTAGCAAGGCATTGTCATGGCATCTAAGTTCTTAGCCAAAGATATAAGATTTTATAGATAAAAAAAAAAAAGCATGTGTACAATTCTTGGTATCTGGCACTAGTGACCTAGCTTTCTCTTCTCCCCCCTTCCTCTCGTTTTGGTGAAATCTTGGCTTGCTTATTTTCAATGCATGTCGTGTTTACCGTGCACACTTTTGATAATAGTCTTTGTTACAACCTCTTCTACTTGTCTAATTCCTGTAATTGTATATTTCAGATTTTTCGTTCACATAGCATTGGAATACCTGTTTACAGCATGGATTTGTTTCCTACTTTACAAGGAATATGACAATGTAGCATCAATGAGATTGGCTTTCTTTGCCTCACAACACAGGCGTGTGGAACAATTCACAGTGAGTTGAAAGTTTTAACTCATTTTTTAAGAATGCTACTTTTTGCAAGGTTTATATTTTCTTCGAGCTCCTCAAATTTTCTCAATTGTAGCAAGGTGTATATTTTAAGGCCTGCATTGTTTCTTTTGACCAGTTTCATGTGTTTTCAAAGAAATGACGCAGCCTGCTCTCATGTTTTAAATGCTGCTTAGAAACCATCAAGTTTTCTCTGTCACTCTGTAAATTAAATTTCTCTCAGTTACTGAGTCTCTCATTGGGCACGTGATAGTAAGATCATGTAGCGGGGTAGGCATTCCTTTAAGTAGCACTTCTGGTTCAAAACTAGTCTTATTCCAAACTGCCCAAATGCTGTCAAAGATTCTCAGTCAAACAAGTGGTTTTTAAGTTTTCAAACTTTCATAGACATCCAAAACTTTACAGCAAACATAGAAACACCAATTCTGAGACAAAATCTCATTTTCCTGTATAATATTTGATAATATGTAGTTTCTCTTTATCTTGCTTTTAGTGATTTTGCCTGCAGACAGTTGGGCAGGTACTGCCTTGTCAGGGCACAGTTGGGTTTCAGTGTGATTTGATGCCTTTTTTAGCTTGAATCTTATTAGGACCCTGCAATTGAATGGGGCAAATATAATCATGCAGGATAAGGCTTTTATTGAGCCTGGGTTCCATTCACTTGTCTTTGTCCATATACCTCATTCTGTACACTTTACCATGTACTACATTTGACTGTAAATTGTTTTGTACCCACCTTTCCCTATTTCGAAGATTTCTTTAATGTTTTATGCACTGGTTCAAGGTACTATGCACACTGTCTATTTAATCAGCTTCTTACTTGCAATGCTTTTTGATGATTCTTGTATAATTAAATAATGCACCATGGGTCTTAGTCTTAGGTGAGAAAAGTATTTGGAAATGAAAAAGTTGAATCTGTACTTCCCTAGTTCCCTTCCTGAATACTGCTTTACTTCTTTACAAGGAATCCTTTGCTGTTTCGTCCTCTTTGGCATTGAACCTCACTTCTGGTTCTTTAATGAAGTGGTCTTGCAAGCCCACTCGAGATTAAGGTGTGGCAGTGGTAATGATCATTAGGTGTTTGTGTTAGACCAATCAAACTCTTACAGCAAAGATTCAATGGTTTTAGATACTTTTTGGCTTGGATGTTTCCTCCTATTAATGCTGATTTTCCCGCTTTAGTTTGCTTTGAAAGACCATCTCAAAGGTTCATGGTTTACATGCTTGTTGCAGGTAGTAGTCAGGAATATCCCTCACATATCTGGCCACTCAGTATCAGAAACTGTGGATAACTTCTTCCAAACAAACCACCCGAATCATTATATTGGACACCAGGTAATAAATTCTATTATATTCTTGATTGGGGAAGTTCATTACAGATAAATGAATCAGGGAATAGTTTAATGAAGGCATAGTATTTATACATGGTGTCAATGATGTATTTAATTTAGCAGAATATTTCTTTGCATCATACTGTATTCATATTTTCGTGCATTCATTTTCCAGGCTGTCTATAATGCAAACAAATTTGCTAAACTTGCACGAAGAAGAGAGAGACTCCAAAATTGGTTGGACTATTACCAGCTGAAGTTTGAGAGGCATCCTGACAAGAGGCCAACTGCCAAGGTATGTAATTCCCGCAAACTCAAGCAGTTTATTAAGAGACTTAATGAAAATCTGGTGGGGCCATCAATCTGATAATGTTATATCATATCAATTCTTAGGTTGGATTTTTAGGGCTTTGCAGTCGGAAAGTTGATGCTATTGAGTACTACAAACAAGTAATTAAGGACCTTGATAAAATGGTAAGTCATGTTTGTTTCTCTTTTCTGAAATATGTTAACTCTTCATAGTTATGTCCTTTTTTGTTTACTAAATTTTGCAAGGTAATTTTCCGTGTCCTTATGCTACTACTTGCTTTTCCCTTATTTCCTGAGTTTGATATGGCTATACTGTGTGTCTTATGCAGATGACATTGGAGCGCCAGAAAATTATAAAAGATCCCAAATCTATTTTGCCTGTTGCTTTTCTTTCATTCAATTGCCGTTGGGGAGCATCAGTTTGTGCACAAACCCAACAAAGCAAGAATCCCACTCTCTGGTTGACCGATTGGGCTCCAGAGCCACGTGATGTGTATTGGCGGAACCTAGCCATACCATTTGTTTCTTTGAGCATCCGAAAACTTATAATAACAATGTCAGTGTTTGCTTTGGTATTCTTCTACATGATTCCCATTGCATTTGTCCAATCCCTTGCAAATTTGGAGGGTCTTGAAAGAGTTGCTCCTTTCCTCAGACCAGTAATAGAGTTGTAAGTGAACTTAAAATCTATTTTTTAATGCATGATTGTGATGCTCATTAGTCTAGAAGATGGTTATCATGTATGATTCTCAAATTTCATCATTCAAGTGTCTTAAGTCTTAACTCTTTGGTTAGGATCACTTTTGCATCCTCAATTTTGATTTGTTAGCTGAGCTGTTGAATGGTGTACTGCTGTCTCTATGCCTTGACAGCATTTAAATTGGCTATTATTCCTAACTGGACAATAGTTATCATTTCTTTGCTTATTTTAACAATTACTAAACAAATTGCTCTAGCATAGTCTGTTTTATTAATAGATCTGTCTTTTTGATGCATTATTTCCTTCTTTCTTGTCTCTTTACAACTTTATATGTCTGCTTTCTTTTCGGTTTTAATAAATTTTAAGGTCTAGACAATATTGTATTCATTAATGAACCAGCTTTGCCAATTGCCACTATGTAAAGGAAGTTAAAGGAATAATTATTTATTTCTAACTTCTATTTGTGTACAGCCATAGTTTGAAAGCTTACTTTGCCTCCTTTTTTCCCCCACAAACCACCTCATTCACTAGTAGGTTTCAGATGGATGTAACGTTCAATTATGCAAATGGCTAAACAAGGTTCAGTTTTGGATTGCATGAAGTTATTTATTTTAAAAAGTTGTACTTGTGAAGGCAGCTACCCGATAACCTCCTCAGTACTTTTTGACTCTAGATCATGATTTATGGGCCTACAATAATCTTTTAGTTAACCTCGCAACTGCTTTTTTGGCTTTTGGCAGGAAATTTATCAAGTCATTTCTACAAGGTTTTCTTCCTGGTTTGGCCCTTAAAATATTTCTATATATTCTTCCTACAGTTCTGATGATCATGTCAAAAATTGAGGGATATATTGCGTTGTCAATGCTGGAGCGGAAGACAGCATCAAAGTATTATTATTTTATGCTAGTGAATGTTTTTTTGGGAAGTATAGTGACTGGGACTGCATTTGAGCAACTAGACGCTTTCCTTCACCAGTCACCTACACAGTATGTCCTCTTTACAAATTTTACTTGAGTATATCTGAATCCTGGTATTCATCTAAATTTTATACTAGATTTGACAACTTCCTAGTAGGCAATCAGGCATGCTTGATTTTCCTAAGGACCATTTATATTGTTTGATTGGATGGGAAATAATGGCAAAATGGTGCTAGTACTAGCCCAAGTATGATGGAGAGTATGACATGCAAAATATGCTAGGATAATTCTATGAAGAAGAGAACCTCTCAGTGTTTTTGCCTTGAGATATGCTTGATTTTGTGCTAGTGCATCAAGACTTGACCACTTGATAATTCACCTCTCCATTATATCATTCATTACTGCATCTGGCAGTCAATCATAGATTAAGCATTTTAGAAGTGAAACAATGACTGAATTGGCTGTTTAATTATAACTGGACAATCAATCCTATACACAACAGTTCTCTGGCATATCAGTCTTAGATTTTTTGTTCAGTTCAATTCTCGTTCCAATTTTGCAGTTATATATTATGGCATTAAATACCATTAGAAAAAATAATAACATGTTGCAACAACATCGGATTTTACACTGTTTATGGCAAATGTTCTGTGTCTTTTTATTACCTCAGGATTTATTTATTCATATATGTATGTGTGTATGTATATATATGTTTAATAATTAAATATTTTCTCAATGTGGATGATCTTTGTTAATTTTGTTATTGGTTATAGGATTCCTAGAACTATTGGAGTTTCCATTCCAATGAAAGCTACGTTCTTTATGACATACATAATGGTTGATGGCTGGGCTGGAATTGCTGGTGAGATCCTCAGATTAAAGCCATTGGTTATATATCATCTCAAGAACATGTTTTTAGTTAAGACTGAGAGAGATAGAGGAAAGGCCATGGACCCTGGGGGTGTGGACTTTCCAGAGACTATTCCAAGTCTTCAACTATATTTCCTTCTCGGAATTGTGTATTCTGTGGTGACGCCGGTCCTTCTTCCTTTTATACTTGTCTTCTTTGCCTTTGCCTATTTGGTTTACCGTCATCAGGTTAATATCTCTACTAGTATAATCTCAAAACATGTTTTTTCTCTGTTAAGTAAGGCATATTCACATGGTAGCTTGAAGATTTCTAATATTGTGGAATTGTGGTTTTCTATCTTCTGTGATGTGATTTGGATTTACTTGCACCCAGCTTTGAAAAGAGAAAATAGTTTTCATTTTGAACTGCAGTGTGCTGCATAAACATCAACACACAAACACTGAAACATACTTGACTATGTTTGATCATCTAAAGTGTCCGAATTTCACACGTAGAAAATTGTCAAATACCTTGACAACATTAGGTGCTTGTCAAATGAGTTGGGCTTTCAACAAGTCATCAGAGGAGGAAAAAAACATGAATTCGTAACACTGGTATAAAAGCAGTAGTTATCATGCCCATTATATAAGCAAAGAAGGCCTCGACTTTGGAATTGAACATTCATTATTTGTTTTCTTGAGCGGTGGTAATCATAATTTTAGTCAGATTTACCTAATTTCTGCAACATCTATGCTGCATGGAGAATACAAATGAACATTTTTAATATTAATTTATATGTTGTTCAATTATGCAGATAATCAATGTCTACAATCAACAGTATGAGAGTGCTGCTGCATTTTGGCCACATGTTCACAGCCGCATCATAGCAAGCTTGCTAATATCGCAGCTTCTTCTGTTGGGTCTGCTTAGCACCAAGAAGGCAGCCAAGTCTACACCTTTACTTGTGATCTTACCAGTATTGACATATGCATTTCACAGATACTGCCAGAGCCGGTTTGAGCCAGCATTTAGGAAGTACCCACTTGAGGTGTGGTCAATGATATGCATAAAGGCTTGGCTTGGCTAATGGCTTTTTTTCTATGTTGGAAATGGCTTGGCTACAAGTTATGTTGTTACACATGTTAATTTCCTGTGTTTTGGAAACTGATTTCTGTTCATTTTTATCTAGGAAGCAATGTCTAAGGATTTGTTGGAGAAATCCACAGAACCTGACCTGAACATAAAGGCATATCTGGCAGATGCTTACCTGCATCCAATCTTCAGGTCATTTGAGGTAGAAGAGGAGGAGGAATTGGTTCAAGTGAGAGTAGATAAACATCAGACTCATATAGCTAGTCCTCCATTGAGTGAGCATAGTTCCCCTTCCCCAGAGCACCATCTTGATCAACCCTCCCCATCTCAGTATAATAATAATGACTATCCAACTTCACCACCTGGTTATTACTACCATCAGTCCTCACATCCCCATTATGGCTATCACTATCAAGGTGAACCTTGACCTTAGGCAGACCATATACCTAGTTGATTAAGACCCTCTACCAACAATTTCAGTGTTTGATCAACTTAGATATGTGTTTTTGGCATTTTAACCAATTGCAACTGTAATTATTTATATTTTTAGCTTAAATGTATATGCTATGGTTTCTTTTAAATATGTGGTGGCTACAAGTAGGAAGAATTTAACTTGATTAGATTGCTAGAAAGATATCCTGTATTATTATTATTATTATTATTATTATTATTATTATTATTTCACCAGTTAATAGTTTTGCTGCTGTGCAATTAATTCAATTTGCACATAGCCCTCAGTGATCTACAGACATCTTAGATATATAATAGGGCAATATAATGTAAAAGGAAATCATCCAACAGGAAAAATTCTTCGTCATTATTGAAAAAGAAAAAGAAAAGAAAAGGATAGTGATGGAATGAAAACTAACCATATTTGTTCCCCTGCATCAGCGAAGGTTAGATTTGAAATGAGTCCTCGAACTTTAGAAAGAGTAGAATATCATGTGTGGTCTAGATTGTATAGAAATTGATTGATTCACGAATAATTGTTCAGAGAAAAGATTATTTATGTGGAAAAGGTATTTTAGAATAATTTATTTTTTGGATATTGAAAATTTAAATTTCTTTAAAACATAAAATTACTGATGAAGAAAAGTTCTCATTTAAAGCAACTAGGTAAGATAATAAATTAGGATTTGGACTTTTTATAGTAAAATTTTCACTTTAGAAAGTAAAGTGGGAGAATTTTATTCTTGGATTAATAAAGTTAAAAGTGTGATTCTTTACACTATTAATTTAAAGGTGAAAATTTTTATTTACTTTTTTAAGTGAGTATCACTTTAAAATATCCAAATCCAATAAATATTTTACTTTTAGTAAAATTGATTATGGTCAATACAAAAGCTTCCATTTTTCACTTTCATGAAACTAATTTTCACAAGGACTCATGTGATTCCAACCCTGCAAAATCAAGAATAAAAAAGTTAAAAAAGAAGCAAACTGTAATATTTAACCATTCCCGACCTTTATGTATTTTGGAAAGGGGATGGATAGGATTTATTTTTTAATGTAATTTTTATGCATTGTCAATCTCTTAATAATCTTCATATTCTTTCCTCTATCATCCTCTCTTGTCCTGCTTGCAACTTCTTTGCCAAGAGATTAGAAAATGTAAAAATAAAAAAAGAAAAAGGTAAAAATAATGTCAGGAAATTGAAACTGAATATTTCAACCATTGTATTATAATCCATTTGAAAAGTACACAGAATCAATATAAAAATGGAATCTTCATCCAAAAAGGAAAATGAAATACCTATAGAGAAAAAACAATAGAAAAGATATGCTTAATGATGCTATGCGTCTGAATTATTGGAAGTAATATGTCAAGAACTTCAATTGTTATGTTGAAACAACCAAAAAGCATTGAATATTTTTTTGTTTGAAACTTAACCAAAAAAAAATGCACTATCAATAATTCAATTTAACCATGAAAGATATTATTCCTTCATCAAAGGCTATAGGATAGTTAATAAACAGAGAAGATCATTACCACTTCTTTAGTTGACAAAATTAAAAAAAAAAAAGGCTAAAACTTTGCTTCAGCAAAAAAAGATTATTACTGAAAAATTTATGAAGAAATAAAAATAGTAAAGAAGAATAGTGGAAAAAGAAAAAAAAATAGTATTAAAAAAGAAGAAGATTAACAATGGATAAAGATCCACCAAGGTTCTAAAAGGCATGTAGAAGAAGAAATATTCAAAGAATGCAAATGATGATAGAAAGAAGAAGGAATGAGAGAAGAATGGGAAGCAAAGTGGGTTAAAAAAAATAGATGATCAGTTTGTGACAGTTTTATTTTATGAGGAGTATCATTACCATTTTATCCCTATTTTTTAAATTCATATTTCATTAAATAGAGGGGATAAAAGTGGTAAAAAAAATTGGACACCAAAACACCACAATCCCCTTTATAATATGTTGTATAGATTAGTATGTAAAACTTTATAGTGTTATTTAATTATGTTATTATATGTAAGATTTTTGGGATAATTAATTTACAAGTCAGCTACATTTTTTTTGACGGGATAGACGTGAAATATATTTACTAATGAAACAACACACAATTAAAAAATAATAAGTGTGATTAAAAATATTCTTATCTTATAGTTAAATGCCAATAATTTCGGCCCTGCAAAGTTTTCCCCATATAAGATTTCTTCTAATTTGCCCAAATTAATTTACTCCTGATTATATATTGGTGTTTTATTAAAAAGAATCCAGAACAAATAGACTTAGATATCTTTCTTTGGTGATTCTCACTTTTAATGAAAAGTAATAACTAACCTAACTGATAAAATTTGCAGCACGTAAACACAAAGATTTAGAATTGAATATTGCCTTCACTCCTCTCCTTTTTAAGTGCACAAGTGAATTAATTCCTATTTATATTATAATATTTACCAATCTAAGTCCTGCAGAATGAAACAAAAAAGAAAAGTCTATACCAATAAAAAAAAAAGGAAAGAAAGAAAAGGAAAAGAAAAACTATAAGGATCTGGACTCGGAAAAATAATTTATATATGGTGTTTGTATAGGTGATTTACATTAATATGATAAGACAGGTAAATTTACTTATATATGGTGTTTTAGAATCCACCAATGACAGATTCAATATAAAAATATTATTTTGGTGGATTCTGAGTGTGACTTTGGCGGCAGAATTTTGTTTTAATATTATTTTATTGAATCCGTCAATGGCGGATTCAATAAAATAATATTTTTTTACACTGAATTTGATACGGATTCAGTACACAAATATTTTTTTATTGAATCTGTCAAAGGTGGATTCAGTATTGAATCTGCCTTTGGCGGATTCTATACTGAAAATACTATATTGTGTGAATT
Organism: Dalbergia cultrata; assembly: GCA_031216105.1. NCBI lineage: Eukaryota > Viridiplantae > Streptophyta > Magnoliopsida > Fabales > Fabaceae > Dalbergia > Dalbergia cultrata. The sequence goes on along the minus strand of JAVHNL010000100.1, from coordinate 19,259 downwards.
TTTTCAAAACACCATATTGATATAAATACATCACTCAAAAATCATATGTAAAAGAAAAAAAAAAACTCTGGACTCCAACAATTTTATTTTATTTTTATTTTTTATTATTTATATTCTATTTTTCTCGTAACACCAAAACATTTCATTCTTCTCAGTCCACAAAGATGCATACATACCTATGATGGTTTTCCGAAGGCACGTTGGTCTGTTGGCACAGGATTAGTTGGTCCGCCCCTCCCCCCCATGTTGGGGACCAACATTAGTCTCATAAAAAAAATTACAAAATAGTCCCTCCGCATGTTTTTAATAGAGTGTCCAAACTATGTCATTTTGCAAGTAGGACCTTATGTCATTCTCACTCAACAATTTTAGCTTCGAACTAGACACCAAAATCCCCCTTCATTGAAGGCTTGAACCAAGCAGACCGCTCACAAGCCACCAGCGGCAAGGCGCCAAGGAAGCAACTGCCAACGAAGGCCACCCACTCCGGCGACTGGCGGCGTGAAGAAGCCATACCGCCAAGGTCCCGATACACGGTGGCCTTGAAGAGGTAAGGAAGTACCATAAGTGCATGAGGTTTTGATCAGTAAGCTTCCCTTCCCTTCCAGTGGCTCATTTGCGAGATTGCATAGGACTTCATGACTGATCTTCGGTTCTAGAGCAGCGCCGTCATGGTACTCCAGATTCCCCCAAACTCCAATTTTTTTATTAAATCTTTTTGAGGAATTAAGGATCATCAGCGGATTTATAAAAATAAAAAAAAGTTAAAATAAAATTTTAGTATTTAATTCAATGATTTCAGATCATCCGAATTCTAAAAATAAAAATTGTACTGTTCACTTGTTACGCAATTAATTATGAGTGGAAACTGAGTACTAAGGTGCACAAATCAGTCGGTGTTGGGTCATATCTGTCCCAAATGAAGGATGGCCATATTCTATCATTGTTGGAATATAATTTTCAGGTACAAATAGTTTTATAATAATACTATAGTTTTATACTAGTATTCATCAACTTTTATTTATAAGACACTAAAAAAAGTTAATAAGTGAGTCAAACACTTATAATAATATGGTAATACATAATTTGATGCATGTATTTGTAAAATTTTTGACAATGCAGATAAATAAAATCTTTTGAAGTTGGATAAAAATTTCCACAGTTCTTAAATTTAGGCATTAATATCCCCACTTATATATGACAAGATCATGTAACAACTTAATATGAAATGACTCATCCCCACTATTGCTCACTTAATATGAAATGCATAGTTCTTAAACATTTGTTTTGAAATTTCGGGTTATGAAAGGTTCACTTGCAAATGAAGTTTTTAAGCCAAAAGTTAAAATAAGAGTTAAATCTTTTAAGATTTTTCAAGAAAAAACTAGATAAAATAATTTCACAAGTTCTAAATTGAACTTTATTTTAATGTTATTACATAAGGAAGTATTTTTATACATGTTATTTATTGTAGAGGGTATGAAAAATTATGTCTCAATAAATGTAATTGGATCAAAAGTAAAAAGATTTATGGAAAAAAAATGGAAAAAAGGCACTGAAATGGGGTTTGGAAAATCCGAATTAAATAGTTGAACATGGATAGTCCAAGTTCTCTACATTGACATTTCGCATAAAGATTAGATGGACCGAATTTCATGAATTGTTTTCTTTATTATTTTACTTTTTATTACAATAAAGTATAATATAATACAATATAATAGATGAGAAGGGATTTGGGACCTACCTAATTCCTAATTCTTCACAAAACTTTACGCAAATAGTAGCTGCTTTAAAAATTTAAACAGCAACGTACGAGATCGAGAGAAAAAATAAAAAATTCAAAGGTTGAATTCGGACTATTCGAATTCTAAAAAATACTGTTCAAAAAAATAAAAAATAAAAAAATAGGAATGCAATAAAAAGTTGTACTGTTCACATAACTGAATTCAGACCATCTGAATTCTAAAAAATAAAACTTCAAAGTTCACTTGACTGATTTGTACCGTTCGGATTCTAAAAAGATAAAAAATAAAAATAAAAAGGGAAATAAAAAATAAAAAATAAAAAACTACTAACTGATTTGGATCATCCAATTGTAAGATTAACATTAACAAATGAGAAAAAAAAGGGAACATAAAAATAAAAATTAAAAAGATATTAACAGTCATTTTACTACACAAGCCTAATTAATTGGTAAGTCACTCAGTAAGCACACAACTGATAGATGTCCTAGCAAGTTTGAATTGCTCAATTTCCTGTGTGTTTTGGGACAATAATTGTTTACATAGCTGGTGTATTTACGTCCAAGTACTTTGGGTATTGATGCACCCAGCATATCAGAGATTAAAAGCATACAACATGATAACAGTTATTGTGACAAAAATGAATCCTCAATCAAGCATAAGTGAAATTCAGCTATTATACATTGGACTTTTGGTCATGTACAGCAAAGAAAAACATAAACCAGGGAAAAACTAATGCACTTCAAGTCAGAAAAAATATGAAGGGTTTGGGCATAGGACAAAGTTATAAGCACCCTGGAAAGACAAAAGCAAGAAAGTACATGATACTAAATGGACCTAGCTCTAGGCATGCCTGCTAGGAAAGAAGTATCATGTTCAAAACCTTCAATGAATATCCACAGTTACCAAATTGCCTCAAGTGCAAGTAATCCTTGAACTGAAATATACAGGATCTATATGAACAGGAACACCTTAAGTTCAGATAATGACAATTAAAAACTCTTTACACCATTAACAGAACTAAATCCAGTTAAATGAATATAAGGAGGGCAATACAGCCATGTCCAAACGCAACAATTTGCACCAAGAAAGCTGTTAGTAATTCCTGCTAACAACTTTATAAACACCCAGTTAAGAAAAACATTTCATGAAAGATTTATAAGCTTATGGGGAAATTCATTCTACCTACATATATAAAGATATAAATATAAACATTTGATGAGACACCAATTAATTTATCAGTAATATATCTAGTAATGATACTTGGTGGCCAGTTATGAGGTTTCGATGCGATTTGAAACATCCGATAATTTATGAAAAATTTCACAGATTTCTGCAAGTCTCAACCAGCGATGCTGGGCTTCAAATTGCAGTTGCTAAAATTTGCACATTGACATCATGGCATTCAGTATGTGATGTCTGTATTATATATATACACAAATACAATGATTCAAGCAAGCTTACACAATCAACCTATGGCCACAATAATCATATGTATCAATAGGAAATATTCATTACTAGCAAAAAAAGAAAAAATGAAACATTACAATACCAAATCAAACGAAGGAACAACCATGCTATTAGCCAAGAGCAAAATACCCAAGGTCAAACCGTCCAGTACACAACTTGAGTATCCCATTTGTACCCCAAGAATCACTTTAGTTACCGACTATATTTTTAACAAAGTCCCCTAAACAGAAATCATACAAACCACATCACAAAAGAAAAAATAAAAGCCAACCAACACAGATAATAACAAAATAAAACATTAACACGCAAACAAAATAATCATAGATGCACAAGTCATCCAGATCTCCATTCGAGCTAAAGAAATGACAATATTACATACCTATAGAGGGTAACCAGAAGGGGATAGTACAAAATGAAGAAGGTGTGCTTGTGGCTGTTGAAGAAGGGGAGGGCCTTGACGCCAGCGGTTGAATCGGCGATCGAAGAACAACAGTTCCACGGAAGGGATAAATATAAATGATGATCACTCATCATCCTGATTCATATCAATCCAACACCGCAGATGCAAACAGATAAAAAATTTAGATAATAAACCCTTCTTTAAATTTAGACAATTCACAAAGAGAGAATGTGTGTGTGTGAAAGGGAGAGGCGGGAAGGGGACTAGGAGACTTGAGAGGATGTCAGTTACAACCTCCATTGGTTGTGGATAACAGTAACTCATTAACAAATTCACGGCATAACCCATGTGCCTGTATGACAAGCGTTAGATAAAAGATCTTCTACATTCAATGATCGAAAATCATTTACAGACACGATGTTAACGTTTTCAGACACGATATTAACGTTGGTTCCCCACGTGGGGGGGAACCAACTACTCCTTGGCGTGGTCTGTTACACATCAATCACTGATGTCTTATCTTCACTCTCAAACCATTCAGTAGTGGCGATTCTGTGCTATTCTCACTTGAACTGAACCATAGAAGCTTATTCTTTCTTTCCCTTTGTAGTGGCGGTGCCTCATTCTTCATATCATAGCTATCACACATTCACACCATTCTCTTTTTCATCAACTACACTTTGTCTTGAACCTGAAGAAACCAATATGGCTGCGAATGTGAACCATGACATGCCACAAAACACAAGCACCCTCACACACCCTCATTGGTACTCACCAAAAACTGGCATTTACCATAGCAAACACGCCCCTTTGGAGCTTCCTAAAGACCCTTTTCTCGACCTTGTTTCCTTCATTTTTTCCCACCCTCATGATGGGGTTTCAGCCCTTATTGATTCCTCCTCTGGGTGTTCCATTCCTTACCCAAAGTTGCAACCTTTGGTGAAATCCATGGCCTATGGTCTTCACAAAATGGGTGTTTCACAAGGTGATGTGGTCTTGCTCCTGCTCCCTAATTCCATTTACTATCCTATAGTGTTGTTGGGTGTTCTGTATCTAGGTGCTGTTGTTACACCATTGAATCCTCTCAGTAGTGTGTCAGAGATATATAAACAAATCAATGATTGTGGTGTGAGTATGGTTTTCACTGTGCCTGAAAATGTCAAAAAACTAGAGCCATCGGGCATTCCCACTGTTTCTGTGCCAGAAAATGAAAAGGGTTTGAAGCTTGAATGTTTCTCAAGTTTTTGCAACTTGATTTGTGGTGATTTTGATTCGCCTATGAAGCCAGTTATTCAACAGGAAGACACTGCTGCCATATTGTATTCTTCAGGGACTACTGGTGTGAGCAAAGGAGTTGTTCTAACACATAAGAACTTTATCTCTATGGTTGAGCTTTTTGTGAGGTTTGAAGCTTCTCAATATGAGTACTCTTGCTTGAACAATGTGTTTCTAGCTGCTCTGCCAATGTTCCATGTTTATGGTTTATCTGCTTTGGGATTACTGTCTTTGGGTTCTACAGTCATTGTTATGAGGAAATTTGATATTGATGAAGCTATCATGGCAATTGACAAGTATAAAGTTACACACTTCCCTGTCGTTCCACCAATGTTGACAGCATTGACAAAGAGGGCAAAGGGTGTTAATGGAAGTAAGTTGCAGAGTTTGATACAGGTTTCCTGTGGTGCAGCACCTTTGGATGGGAGTGTTGTCAAAGAATTTGTGCAAGCTTTCCCTCATGTTGATTTTATACAGGTAAAGAAACTCAAGTCACAACAAAATGTTCTTGTTTCACAAGTGCAAATCATCTGCCATCATCCATTTAATTGCTTGAGTTACAACCATTTTTTTATTGTTTGTGATCATTTTTATTAACTAAATGGTAATTAGCTTCATTTCATTCAGTTATGAGAGATTGTGAAAAATGATGGAACTCTGGACTATATTGTTTTTCTAAGACTCTAATGCTGGTTATATTGCAAGAGAAACCTTGCTGGATGCAGTTTTTTTTCCTCTGCTTCTGAGTTTTTGAATTCTGTGTTATAGCAAATAATGAATAATCTTATAGTGCCAGTGATATCCACATCAACAACAAATGCTGGACCACCCTTTTATTTATATGTGGTAGTTTTGTTTTTCAAGACTTTTAAGAATGTACCATAAGATTGTTTCTTTTTAGGGTTATGGAATGACTGAGTCGACTGCAGTAGGAACACGTGGCTTCAATACTGTAAAGTTTTGCAATTGTTCTTCAGTCGGGTTGTTAGCTCCAAACATGGAGGCAAAAGTGGTCGACTGGAATAGTGGTGCATTTATGCCTCCAGGAAGCAGCGGTGAGCTTTGGTTGAGAGGGCCTGCAATTATGAGAGGTAAAAATCTGCATTTCACCTAATAGATGGAAGATGTAAAGTATTGACCTAATTTATTAAATTTTCATGTCCAAAATCATAGCATGCTTGCATGTAATTTTCAGACATATTATCTATAATAATACGTATATACCGGTTAATGATATTCCATGCACACCAAAATTTGGCTGAGAATTGCCATTTATGTTCAGTATTCTTCCAGTGAGTGATATTATAAACTTATCTGTTACAATATCCCTATCTCTAAATATATGAATTGAATGTATAATTTATTTTTACTTGTTTAATTCTTACAATCTTTATGTAACCTGTTCAGTTGCAAGATACCAATCATCTCCTTATCAGTAAAGCCGCTAGTAAAAGTTTTCTTTGAATTTAGCATAGACAAAACTGAATTATCAAATAGAACTATATGATTCCATTTTCCCCCTTAAATTGATCAGGGTACTTGAATAATGAGGAAGCCACAATGTCAACAATTGATAAAGATGGTTGGCTGCATACTGGAGATGTTGTTTATTTTGACCAGGATGGGTATTTGCATATATCAGACCGCTTGAAAGATGTTATCAAATACAAGGGCTTTCAGGTATCTAATTCTTGGTTCCAGTAATAAATAGCAACCTCTGCTTCAGCATATATGATGTGCAAATATCAATCAATAAACAAACCACCCATAAGTATAGAGAAACACATACTTCCTATGGAACTAAAGCTGTATGTACTTACAACTGTATAACAAATACCATCAGGCTTCCTCTATACCAGGGCAGTGTAGCAGCTGGCAGTAGATCACCGGTATTCTGAGATAGATTTTTCACTGCTTATAAAAAATCATGCAATAAGTATCTAGCATTTATTTAGGTAGATCATTCACACAATAAATAACTTCATAAGCTTCTTGCATTAAAATGCATGGATAGTACACCAATTGTTCAGTGGAACACGTGTTGCTTGTGGGATACATCAATTCATCTAGATTGACTTAGAATGACATACAATGCAATCAAAACTCAAATAGAAATACTGACCAATAATAAACAGGGAATTTTGATTGATATTTCAGAAGAAAATCCACCACCATAGTATACAATCTGCAAACTCTGTTAAAAAGCTCTTGGGTGACTAGTTATATAAAGGATTTCCTTTTAGGTGGTAGGGTTGAATTTTCCTACAATCTTGTCTACACGAAACAATCTTCAATTACATGGAGGATATGGAGTCTTATATCACCATTGTTTTTCACTCAATTCATGTGTTGTATATATTCTTATATAGAAAATGATCCGTTACAGATTGCCCCTGCTGATTTAGAAGCTGTGTTAATATTGCATCCAGCAGTTGTTGATGTTGCTGTTGCAGGGTTAGTATGAACATTTCTATCCTCCTTTCTGCAATGCATAGAACTCTCATTTCATTTGGTTTTGTATCGCATGAAGCTGATTGAATTAAGTATCCTATGCTTGTTTGACAACTGAATAAGAGCCTAAATTGACCTTGGTAAAAATGGCCAGCTACAAAGTCCTCCCTGCATGTGTGTACTGCTTTTAAAAATTGCAAGTATCTGCTGTCCATCGGTTACTGAGCTATTTGTTTTTTAAATGATCCAAACATCTACATGTGTTTCTATCTGGTAATAATATAGATAATAGTCACTGATACATTTTAAATTCCTCTTTCGCAATTATGACATTAAGTGTTGCATCCATTTCCATTTCAGCGCCAAGAATGAAGAAACTGGGGAGATGCCAGTGGCATTTGTGGTCAGGAAGGTTGGAAGTATGCTTTCTGAGAAGGATATTATGGATTATGTTGCTGAACAGGTTCTTCTTGAAAACACATACATGAATGTTATCATATTTCAATTCACATTCACTACTTGAATCAATGCCACTAGTGTTATGTGATAAGCTTATAAGACTTTCTTCCCTTTGTGAACTATTTTGTGGCAGGTTGCTTCACATAAGAAGATTAGGAAAGTGGTGTTCATTGACAAGATACCAAGGTCTCCAGCTGGGAAGATCCTTCGAAGGCAGCTGAAGAATTACTTGACTTCTAAACTCTAAGGCATCTTTTTTGGGTCATTTTAACATAGTCAAGCATAAGTTTTGGAGCATTTCATGGTCCCACGATTTAATTACTAAGTGACCCCATTCCACTTAAGTGACCTAGAACTCATTTATTGCAAGTTTGTCCATTTCAGTTTTATATTTTATTTCATATCCTCGTGCATTCAACATTACCCTTCTTCCTTTGACAGTTTTAATTACTGCTCTTTGGCTCTCCCCCACAGCCCCACCGCTTTATTATCTTTCGCTTTTATCCAACTTTTCATTATTTTCCTAATTACTTGTATTTATATTTTATTATGACTTTCCGCCCACATTTATTAATTTCGATTACTGACTTGTGCAATGGCAATTAGATATATAAGGATTTGATTTTGACAAAAAAATGTAATCTATTACTTATAATTAAATAAATTATTTTTAAATATCCCATTATAAAATTTAAAAATATATAATTTATTATCTATAATTAACAATAGATAAATAGATAACTATCAATTATTTATTGTTTATAGCTGAATAGATTGCTTATGTATTACCTGATAACTCCTAATTTCAATTAAAAAAAAGTATTCTTGATATCTATTATATGTAATTAAATAGGCTATCTCTATATGTCATTTGGCAACTATTCACTACAATTAAAGAAAAATCTTCCAGCTAAAACTTCTAAAATTTATCTATTATCTGTAATTAAATTCACTTTTTCTAAACGTCGCACCAAATTTGTAATTACTATTAACTAGAAAGTACTTCATTAAAATCTATTTATATATTATTTTTAACTAACTAAATCACTGTCTCTAAGTGCCATGCAACAACAAAAGAAATTACAGGGAATAGTTTTTCTACTTATTATTTATAACTAAATGGAATATTTTTAAGTGTCTCAGGACAACTCTTAATTGCAACAAAAACAAAACTATTCCGTGTAAAACCTATGTATCTATTACATTCCCTCTAAAAATTATTTTCTCATAAGTTTTCTATCTATCTATTATCTATAACTAAATGAACTACCTTTAAGTATAGCAACTTTTAATTGCAATTTAAAGAATATTCTTGCTAAAATCTATCTATTATCTATCATATATAAGTAAAAGTGCCACGTGACAACTTTTAATTATATTTAAAGAAAAATTATTCTTTTCGAAATCTATCTATATTTTTCTATTATTTATAACTTGATTGATTATTTTAAGTGTCATGCAAAAACTTTTAATAAGACTGAAAGGAAAAATATTCCCACTAAACACTGTCTATCTATTACCTATAATAAATGAACTAACTGTAAGTATCAGATGTCAACTTCTAACTGTCATTACAAAAAGTATTCCTCTAATTTATTTATCTATATATTTCTATTATCTATAACTAAATTGATTATCTCTACATGTCACATGACAGATCCTAATTGCGATGGGAAAAAATTATTCCTCTAAAATCTAGCCATCTACCTATTATCTATAGCTAAAGGAACTAGCTCTAAGTGTCACATGTAAACTCCTAATTACAATTAGAAAACAATTCTCTCTAAAATTTATTTATCTGTCCATTTTTATTGTTTATAATGGATTATCTCTACATTTTACATGACAACTCCCAATTACAGTAAAAGAAAAAGTATTCCTACTAAAATCTAGCTATCTACCTATTATCAATAACTAAAGGAATTAGCTTTAAGTGTCAACGCAACAATTCCTAATCACAATTAGAAAAGTTGTTTTCTATTTTCTTTCTCACACTACGCTTTGCTTATGGTTATGTTATGGACATATCTATAATGTTATGCCTACTTCCATATCTTCTTTAACAGAAGTCACTGTAATAATCTAATCTAATTCTAATATAATAAAGTGAATACATTATCCATTCACTTTAATAACTATTAATTTTATGATTACTATGTAAATGGAAACGATAACACTAACATATTTATATTTATGGGGTTGCTGTGGACAATTTCGATAAGTTTTATTATTATTATCAGTTGTAAAAGCGTGTTGTGCTTGTATTATGTTATTATAGCCACACAAATACCATCACGTTTATTTTTTTGATATTTGGTAGCACAAGCTTTAAAATTTTAACCAACTTGTTGGTATGTATTTTTGGAACCCATCTACATGGATCAAGTCTCAACATCAATAGTGCCTATGCCTACAAATCATTTTCGGCCCTTAATTTCCATCGTCTTAAACCAAAATAAATACAATTACGCAAATCAACGGATGCAGCCGACACCCACCTGAGAGGAAGAAATAAAGCAACCCCAACACTAATAAAGCTGCAACACAGAAAGCGTCTAACCATCCACGCGGGAAGGAAAAAGGAAAAAAAAAAAACAAGGGAAATGAATAGAAAACGGATGCTGCGAACTGAAAATTGAATTCAAAGGAAAAAATCAAAAAAACAACGGAAAATAAAGCGTGTCCATTCAGCTACAACTGGATGGCATAACTACAATACCAAAATCAAATTGAAATTTACTTCAATAAAAAATCAACATGGAACAACCAGAACCAGTTACAAGAGAAAATATTAAAGAGACACTTTGGTAGTCCATTCGTGAAGAGGTCTATCTGCGGAAGATGTGTCCGGGCTCCTACGAAATAGACAAAAAAAGAAAGAGCAGTGAGAAGAAAATTGAACAAAAATAAGATCGTCCATGAAGAATAATGCACTAAAAAAGCAAACCAAAGAACACACGCTACTGAACTAACGCACGGGGGCGAAACAGGGGAAGAGGGATAGCCGTCGTTGATGAAGGAATTAGAGATTAGGTTTGGGGGAGTGGGGAATACGCAAGAAAATGCAATATGCCTGTGGGGACTGACATAACTTCTTGAAAACTGACTGTTCTTGCAAATATAAAAGTTGGAGCGGGGGTTTAATTTTTAAAGTCAACAGGAACATTTCCCATCACAGGATTTCTAGCCAGCACAATTTGACGATGGAAAAGGCATGACCATGAAATGGTCCAGAACATATGCGGGCCCATGTTAAAATGACCCATCTTTTTTTGTTGTCATGCAGGGTATTAGTGCCCAGTGATATATTTCACAAAATATAATGATACTAGGTGTAATATCTCATCTAACTCCTAGGAGAAATTAGTGTAGACATCGTGAAATTCGCATGTAATTTTATCCTAAATGATTCATGCGATATCACTGCTGTTTTTGATTGCCATGTGTGTTAGAACTTATGAGGTGAGGTTTCACCAATAACTTACTTTGGCAACGAAGAAATTATGAAGTTCAGGTAATTGTTTTACTTGTTTGAGTTGGAGAAAATTAACAAGGAAAGTGAAACTACAATGGAAAATTTTACTACCCTTCATTGTGTGGTAGAGGCCATAATAACGTTATTTTTACTTCACTTTTTACTCTACATCCGCAAATGTGTTGAGCACACAAGAAGTCCTATACTCAACGTCCTGTTCTCCACTCACAATTTCTATATCTGAAGTTCATTATTTTTAACATTTTCTGTTTCCACTTACTCAACTAAGCACGCTCCAAGTAAAATAATTAGTTTTATATTCCACAAATATTAACAAAAGACTTTAAGACAAAACGGAGATTTTGAATTGATGCTCCCGCAAAAAGAGAAACCACCTAAACTGATGCGTCAGAATCAGGAATGCGGATAACTAAGACAGGTCCGGTGTGGTCCCAATATGGCCCACTTTTGAAATCTGAAAAGCTCACAAAAAGAATAAACTTACGTTATAATCCTATCACTATTGAATATAATGAATGAATAAAATTAATGAGAATTAATTATCATATTTAATAATAATAATGATATATATAGTGTAGGCTTGTTGATTTTTGTTGTAAACCAAACATTTTCCTTAAATTCCCTAGGAAACATATGTTTCATTCTTTGATGCCTGCCTACCAATTATGGAAAACCACGTAAAAAGACAAAAATTATGCAGAAGTATATGACATGTATTTTCATTACCTCAAACGTTAGATATATCAAAATTGTTATTGAAAAAAATAATATTGCATTTTACTAGATTAATTTTGATATATTATAACATAGAGAAGATTATTCAATTATATGTTATTATATATGAGACAATTTTAAATAGTAAATGTGACAATTTTAAATAGTAAATGTGATAATAAAATAATTTTGCTTAAAATTTTACTAAACAATAATATATAATTCAATTTTTATTGTACTAGAATTAAATCATCATGGCAATGTGCTTTGTTCACAATTTAAGATCTAAGGTTTTGATTTATCTTTTATTGTTGTTTACATGTTATGTCTAACTATTATAAATCAAAAGTATTAAGAGCACCATTTTACAGAGGAAACATCGCCTCAGTGAAGAATTGACATATTTTTTAGCTTACTAAGCACTCACAGATATATTTATTGAATACATCTATAAAGGAATCTGAGAATTAAAATCAAGTTCTAACCATACCTAAACTGACTTCAATTGACAGCCTATAAGCATTTCTCCCATGCTATCGTTAGATGAGGTGTAAACCTCGTTCATGAGATGTGAGTTGATATAAATAATATTTTTACTTCATTTAAATAGGATATATATCTCATTTAATAATAAATAATGCATGAGTCAATTTTCTTTTAATAATTCACGGCACAATTCCTTTAAATCAAAATCACTCATAACGACATGACACAGCATTTAACACATAGTGAATAAAGTTTTCAATCACAGATTTTTTAGCGCACTAATTAGGATTGTTTATCATTTCTTGCCCACCTAGATGGTACCCGTGCCATGCACGGAAAAATAAATTTTAAAATAATTAAATTTAAATTAATTAAAATTGCTAAGCACTTTGTGTTATAAGACATTCAAATAATTTTTATAATGTATAAATTAATAAAAAGATGAAGGCAATGTATTATAATTTTTATAATATATAAGTTATTTATATAATTTTAGAGTTGTTGATATTTGATCACTCAATAGATGAAGCTGATTTATTAACAACTTGACCTTTTATCCATTAATGAAAAAAAAACTATTATATGTCATTTAAAGCTAATTGATAATGCAGTATATATAACCTTCCCATATTTTGCAACAGCAAAGAAAGAAAGAAAAAATTGATATAGAAGTACTCAATATGTTGATAAATATCTTTCCTGCTTAACATTATAAGAATGATGATGCTTCAACCTGAAATATATATGTGAATCAAAGATATATGAATAAGAGATATGTTTCAATATACAATATGAAGAATAAAATATATTAATAATTAAATAAGTAAGTCTATTTGAAGTGAACTCAAGTAAAGTGATAATACCTAAGTTAAGTTTCGAAACACTTCCTTGAAAACAACATTATTGGCTAAAGAACTAATTGACCATAGTTATCAAGAATTAAAATTTTTAAAAACCAGAAGAATCATTGGATCTTTTATCAACATTATATCTTCCATAGGTTTCCCAGAGAATCACACAACTTAGCTTTTTAAAAACCAGGTGAATCTTCAAGGAAGACATTACTCTTTCTAACCTTACTTCCAGAATGTGGATTTGAGATAGTTGAGTTATCACCATTGTCAGGTTACTTTCCTTTTTCCCTTTGTCTTACAAAATTATCAATAGCATTAGACATGAATATCCCATTGGATCTTTGTCATCGTCCTTTATCTGCAGATAAAAAATCAACTAATAGTGAAGATAAAAATGAGAGAAAAGCATAATAAAAATTTAAGCAGGTTAAGAATGTCAACTACCTCTAGAATGATTATTATCCATAAAAGAGAAATGGGGATTGGCCAAACAATGTAATATTTTTTTTTTTTAAAAGAACATGAGTGAAGCTAGGCCATATAGCATGGTTATTTTTTATTTATTATTTATATCAAACTAATGTTTACATAAATTTATAATCCAATCTTTATATAAATATTTACATGAAATCAATGTTAACGTGTGTGTGTGTGTGTGTGTGTGTGTGTGTGTGTGTGTGTATAATGTTAACATAAATTTAGTTGATTTTCATTAAGAAAATTCATACAAAAAATAAGAAAATACTTGACAAATTATTTTGCTTTATAAGGTATTGTGTGGGAATGTATTATTTGCTAAATTATTTCCTTTCATTAATTATGTTCTTTGGGTTGATAAATAAAAATTTTTTGGGAAAGGAAAAACAATTCTATCAATATGGGATGGTGCAATTTTTTTTTTATACAAACGGTGATGCAATTCAATATCAAGTATTGGAAATAGTGTAATTGCAGTAAACCAACTGGAATGTTTGGATACTCTAAAACTCGATTATTCATAAATTATTGGATAAAAGAAAAAATATATATATTCTTTTTGGAAGTAGAGATGGTCTTCAATAGACTTGTGAGAAAAAATAAAAGATAATTGTTGACAATTAATAAAGAGTGTGCATGTGACAATTTAGTATTTAAAAATTAACCTTTTAAATTCTGTTGCTATTATTGACTCTACAAATTCTGTTGTAGTATTACTTTTAGTTATAGATATAAGTTATATAAGTTATAGATATATGATATCTCACTTATCTCACGTTGTTCCCACAGTACACTTGTCATTTTCCGTTCTCAGCAATTCTCTCTCCCTCTGTGTCTCTCTCTCAATGGCCTTCCTTACATACTTACGAAAAACAGTCCCCTTTTGCATACCTCAACCCCACCCATCAGAACTCTTGCACTTGATTTCAAATCCAAGCAAATGGGCACCCCAGAGAACTGCGAAAGGCAAGAACTTTTGACAAAACCAGATGAATCCTCAACTGGGGGCACTCACCCTTTGATCCAAAGCTTGCGTCTTCATGTGTTTGGATTGTTGAGTTGGGTTGTACCACTTGTTCTCATTCTGGGGATCGATTTTTGTTTGAATAAAGCATTTGAAGCTGCTTCCATTGAGTTCCCAAGTGCTTTGTTTGGGGTGTTCTGCATATTCGCTGTTTTGATCGTACTTGATTGTGCTGCTCCCTCTGCAGCTTTGGCCTTGGTGAATTTCTTTGACCCTGGGATTATGTTCATTAATAGATGGCTCCCCTTGTTCTATGTCCCTTATTTGGTTGTGCTTCCGATTTCTATTAAGGATATTCCCACTTCTTCTGCCATCGCAATTTGCTGCATTATAGGTACATTATAATCATTTCGAATTCTTTTATGAGTCTGATTTTGATTCACTGACTTTTAACTTGTTAACTCAATGAAATTCTTTCATTTGCATGATTTTTCAACTTGTGAATGTAAGAGTCAACTAATGTAGCTGATATGACAATACATGATTGGATTATTGTGTGAAAAACTTTCACATTGACTGTGCATAGAAATCAAATCCTTCTTTTAATTAGTTATGTTTTAAGTGATGTCATCATAGACTTGTATTAACGTACATTAGTGAATCTTTTATGTAGCAAAATATTTGCCATTCAAAATAGTATAAGTTAAAACTATAAATATATAGATGTCATAAAAACCAATGGTGGAAATGTTGCGGCGCGTATGATTCAGCATCCAACATAACTTTTTGGGTTCAACTTCTATTTCAATCTGTATCTCGCTGGAAGCTGCAAAGTATGCTGCTTGAATTTAGTGCATTTCAGCCAGCTATTAAAATCTTAATAGCGTTTAGGTAATGGGTTAAGCTCTTATGGTTGTTAAATTAATGCTATATGGTCAGAAAAAATGACTTGGTTTCGTAGGATGAGGTAAATTGTCTGAGGCCACTCACCATTTCAGAGTGAAATAAGCATTGAATAAAATTTGGACATAACAAAATCCTGGCTCTTGAGTATTTTTGCTATTATTATGCTGTTTCAAACATTTTTTTATTATGACGTGGCTATGCTTTTGTAATTAATGTTTGTTACAATTCAATGATGAGACTTATGAATGTTGTGCAGCTGGAGGATGGCTGGCTACACTTTGTGTTTCTGGTTTCACAGCTATAGCTGTAAGAAAAGCTGTGAAGACCGAAATGATTGATCCTGAGCCTATGGAAAAGCCCTCTTCATTTTCTTCAATTGAAGTGTGGTCATGGATTGGGGTTTTTCCTTATATCATTTGTTGCTGCATTATTTTTCCCAACAGCACTTGGGACAGGTGCCAGAACGTACATTCCATTCTATCCACAGTGCTAGGCCTCGTGGTTGGCTCCAAGTAAACATTCCTCTTCATTATTGCTTACACACATTGACAACTACTATTTACATGGTTGGTTCTGGAGGCAATTACTTTTTCTTTGTTTGTTTGGGAGAAGTCCCGTGGTAAAAAAAGTGAGATATTCTCATGAAACATGCTATTAACACTTTCCTATAAACCATGACTGTTTGCCCTCTCTTATTATTTTTGTTTTCAGATTGCCATCAAAGGTGAAAGGAGTTTTCCAACCAATAATTTTCTGTGTGTTGTTTCCAAATCTAGCAGCATGTGCTTTTGGTTTTCTTTCCAATCAGGGGTTTGATGATGTTCTTGGTATAATTAAAGTTGTGGCAATAAATAGAAAGTAGTAGTGCTATTTGAACATATCCAATAGTGGATGTTATCCCTTGAATGTGATGAAAAAGTGAAACAAGTGGAGATCACCAACACCATCCAAGGGTGATAATGTGGATAATGACACATCCACTTTAGGATGTTCAAATAACATTTCCCAATAGAAATAGATGCTATGTAATGAATTAGCTTTGTTATAAATTTGTTGATTCCTCTTCCAACATTCGTAGGATTTTACCTCACAAAGTCATCATCTGACCCTGGAGCCGGTGACATTCTATTGAAATTTTTGGGATCTGTTATTCTCTCCTTTGCCTTCTCTATGTTCAAACAAAGAAAGGTTAGTAACCATCGAGGTTTTTTGCTAAATTAATGTATCCTATACCACAGCAAAAAAGATCAATTTATTCTCATTACTCTGCAAGCTATTTCTTTTGATTTTTTAACACAGTGTGGTAAGTTGCAGTCAACTTTATAACTGGGTGCGTCCCTTTTAGCTGTTCTTTGTAGGTGAATAGTCATTTGCAGTGATTTTGCAGGGTTTGATTTTACTCAATCAAATATCGATTCAAACTAGAACATGGAGCCCTGTGCATATCTTTCCTTTACATTAACCAAGTATGTCAATTGCCAATTATTCCCATGATATATACCCAAACAAAAAACCAGCTTTTCAACATGTCTTCCTCATATCCCTTTAATTAAATAATGACCGAGTCATAAAAGCATTAACTAATGATTTATCTACTGTGTTCAGCTGATTAAAAGGCATGCAGCTGAGATTTTCATCTGTGTCATAGTCTCTACACTATTCTCATTGTACTCAACTGCCCTTGTTGGACGACTGGTTGGATTAGAAACATCTTTAACTGTGTCCATTCTACCCAGATGTATAACAGTGGCATTGGCTCTCAACATTGTGTCATATTTTGAAGGTAAATTTTTTGTGTGCATGGATACCAATTATTGTGTTGTACAGTGAATCTAAATTTGACCTAATGGAATAATTCCAATGGAGGATACATGATCATAATTTGTTTAAAGGGGGGTTACCTTCCCTCCTTCCGGAGCAAAAGATGAACAATTTCAATTTTTGAAACTTTTCCATGGTATCTGCAGGTGCCAATTTGGCTCTCACAGCAGCGAAAGTTGTAGCTACTGGTCTGATTGGAGCAAATTTTGTGCAATCAGCGCTTAATATACTCCGTCTTCGTGATCCAATTGCTCGTGGAATAGCAGCTGCATCTAGGTATGTTTTGCAATTCATAGACCATTCCTTTCACCAAGAAACCTTTATTATCTATGCAATCCAAGCTTCAATGACTAGCATAAGTCGATGGTCATTGAGACTGTGTTTCTGAATGTGCACTCAGTCAAGTTTAGCTGGATTGTATTTTGGACAAGGAGAAAAAAGTACTATAGCTTAGGAAACATGCCATTCAAAAAGCTGAACTATTTGTTCTTCTTCAAGGCAAGCATATATGAATGCTTATTTTAGTTGAACCAATTTTTGTTTTCAGTTCCCATGGGCTTGGAACAGCAGCTTTATCTGCAGAGGAACCTGAGGCTCTCCCATTCAGTGCCATTGCTTATGCTCTGACTGGTATATTTGGATCTCTAATTTGCTCAATTCCAGCGGTCAGACAAAGTTTGCTTGCAGTAGCTGGCCGAAATTTTTGGCACCTGGATGTGGATACTTAAAGATGTGTTTGATTGGACAGTAAAAGTGGAGCTAAAATTTTCATGAATGTGCTTCACGTGTGATTTTGTAGTTGCAGCTCATTTATGAAAATTTTACTCCACTTTTACCCTACAATCAAACACGCCCTTAGACTTTTTGGATCTTTGGCAATTACATTCCTTTCAATGCCATGACTTCCACTGCATGTCCAATTGCGTACATATGTATTGAGCAATATTAAGAACCTTAAATATAGTAGCACTGCTTTGTATATTACGGGGAGAACAATGGTACATCCCTTTATGATTTGTTTGATATTCTGCGGTGACAATTTTCCTTTTTTATTTTTAGCATTTAACATTTGTCACGCGCAACTCGGTAACTGATCAAAACGTTGTAAACGCCAAAAAAAAAAAAAAAATGAAAATGAGTCAAGTATAATGCTTTAATAGCTGATCTAAACATGGAAACCCAAAATATGTTGCCAGTTATTACTATCAGTTTTTAATTTTTTTCCGTAAATTTCAAACCAAACAAGTAATTTGTTCAATTAATTGTTGTTTTTTAAAATCAAATTCAACCTTTTAAGTAGGGTTGTGTTGAAAAATAATTTTTCTTTTGAAATGGTTGTGTTGAAAAATTATTCAACTCCCATTTTCATCTTCTAAATGTACAAATGGTACTACAAATTATAAAATTTCTTTTAGTTTTATAGTTATGCAAAATATCAACAAACTGGTAATTTTGTTTCCATCAAATTGAGAAAATTGAGTGAAATAAAATATAACATTATATTCATGTCGTTTCATACAATTAAAAAATTAAAATTTTATTATAACCAAACCTCTCTTAGCAACATTTTGATTATAACCCTTGCTAAATGCAAAACTAGCTATAGAAGTAAAACTATATGGACCCCAAATTGAATTTAACCGTTACTATTATTTACTGAAGTTAGCAATCCAAGGCTCGATATTTTCATTAAACTGAAAACAAATCAAATGTACTTCAATAAGGATGAATCTTTCACTCCACT
>CM062353.1:86744924-86762009 GCA_031216105.1 Dalbergia cultrata | reverse complement strand
AGGGGCTTGGACCTTAAGCCCCGAGGTTCAAACCGCAGTACCCTTCAAGGAATCACTACAATCCCTACCAGACCAACCACTTCCAACCCCAACAACAACAACCACCAAGAGCTCCTGCATACCAATAATCCAAGCAACACCAAAGGCCGCCGTTTCAACATCAAGGAGGAACTTCAACAACAATCAACCCCGTGGACCGGGTGGACCCCGGAACCACAATGGAGGACCAAGTGGGAACAAGGCACCACAAACCCCTGCTGCTTACCCTAGAGCAGCATCTGCTGACGTTTGTCCCCAATGCGGGAAAAATCATGGGAATCGCCCATGCTTAGCCGGTCAGAACGTGTGCTTCAAGTGTGGCAAGCCCGGCCATTATGCCAACAACTGCACCAACGGAGGACCATCGAACCAAAACCCCTGACCGCAACACCAAGGACGGGTCTTCACCCTCAACGCGGAAGATGCGCGAACGTCCAACGATCTCATTCAAGGTAAGTGCGAGCTTAACAGTAGAACCTTAACTGTACTTTTCGATTCTGGCGCTACTCATTCTTTCAAGTCTCTAAACTTCCCTTTGATCTTATTGTTTCTACTCCTACAAATCGCCCTGTCAATACCTGCAAATATTGCTTAAACTGTCATCTTGTTGTAGAGAATAGGTCATTTATCATGGATTTAATTTGCTTACCTCTTAAAGACATAGGTATCATTCTAGGCATGGATTGGCTTCACGCCAACCGTGTACTGTTAGATTATGGAACCCAAACTGTCATTTTTCCTTCTCCTCCTAAACCCATTAGTCAACCCAAAAGGTTATACCTAAACTCCGTAGAGGTCTTCTGTAGTGGGGAGAAAACTAAGGGATATGTTCTCCTAGCCGCCTGCGATGTAGACTTTGAGCAAAACCTAGGTGATATACTTGTGGCAAGAGACTATCCCGAGATGTTTCCAGAGGAAATACCCGAGTTCCCTCCTGAAAGAGAAGTACAATTCTCCATAGAGCTGGTTCCTGGAACGGGACCTATCTCTATAGCCCCGTATAGGATGTCACCCTCGTAGTTAGCGGAATTGAAAACCCAGTTAGAGGAGCTATTGGAAAAGAGTTTTATAGGGCCGAGTGCTTCACCTTGGGGCGCTCCGGTCTTATTTGTGAAGACGAAAGATGAAAGTATGAGGATGTGTATAGACTATAGGCAGTTGAACCGAGTGACCATAAAGAATAAGTACCCGTTGCCTAGGATTGATGATCTTATGGACCAGTTGAAAGGAGCAGTAGTGTTTTCTAAGATGGATTTGAGGTCCGGTTATCATCAGATTAGGGTTAGAGATTCGGACATTCCTAAAACCGCCTTTCGAACTCGGTACGGACACTTTGAGTTCAATGTGATGTCGTTCGGATTGACGAATGCTCCCGCAGTTTTTATGGACTACATGAATAGGATCTTTCGACCCTATTTAGATCAATTCGTGGTTGTGTTCATAGATGATATTCTCATCTATTCGAAGACCCACGAGGAGCATGAGCATCATTTGAGGCTGGTTTTAGAGGTACTAAAAGAAAAGAAATTGTATGCGAAGTTTTCTAAGTGTGAGTTTTGGTTAGAAGAGGTAAAATTCTTAGGACATGTTGTGTCAAAAGGTGGCATAGCTGTCGACCCAAGTAAGATAGAAGCCGTAATGAATTAGGATAGACCAACCTCTGTAACTGAGATTAGAAGCTTTTTGGGTTTAGCTGGATATTACCGTAGGTTTATTAAAGGATTTTCCCAGTTAGCCCTACCCTTAACCAAGCTCACTAGGAAGAATGCCCCGTTTGAGTGAAGCCCCGAATGTGAAAAGAGTTTTCTAGAGCTTAGGGAAAGGTTCACCTCAACCCCGGTTTTGGTTTTACCTGACACTAATGTACCCTTCGAGGTATATTGCGATGCTTCTGGCAAGGGTTTAGGTTATGTGTTGATGCAGAACAAGCAAGTGGTATTCTATGCGTCCAGACAACTCAAGCCTCACGAGGTAACCTACCCCACCCACGACCTAGAATTAGCAGCCATCGTGTTCGCCCTCAAGATGTGGAGACACCATTTGTATGGTGTAAGGTTTGAAGTTTTCTCTGATCATAAGAGTCTCAAGCATCTCTTTGATCAAAAGGAGTTAAATATGAGGCAGAGGAGATGGATGGAATTCCTCAAAGATTATGATTTCGGCCTAAGTTACCACCCCGGCAAGGCTAATGTAGTCGCCGACGTCTTGAGCCGAAACTCGTTACGTCTGTTGAGTATGATGGTTAACGAAGTTGGGTTAATAGAGCAATTTAGGGATATGAATCTAGGGATGTCAATAACGGAGAATGGCATCGTGATGAGTCATCTCAAGGTGACCAGTGGGTTTAAGCAAAGGATCATGCTTGCCCAAAGAGAAAATGAGGACTTTATGGAGACAGTAGAGGCAATTAAGGCTGGTAAATTGAAGGGTTTTGAGCAAGGCCCCGACTGGTTGTGGAGGTTTGAGGGGCGAATCTGTGTGCCACAAGATGGCGACCTCCGAGAGAAGATCTTGGAGGAGGCTCATAAGAGTCACTTTGCCATTCATCCTGGTACTAGCAAGATGTATCAGGACCTGAAAAGGATGTTTTGGTGGCCTGGATTAAAGAAGGATGTGGTCGCTTGGGTGAGTAAGTGTTTGGCCTGTCAAAAGGTCAAGATCGAACACCAAAAACCTTCTGGCATGTTGCAACCCCTGTCAATCCCCGAGTGGAAGTGGGAGAGTATATCAATGGATTTCGTGACAGGATTGCCAAGGACCCAAGCTGGCCACGATGCCGTATGGGTAATCGTGGATCGACTGACTAAGTCGGCTCACTTTCTACCTATTCGAGTCACGTACTTGTTGGATAAGTTGGCTCAGCTTTACATCCAAGAAATAGTAAGGTTGCATGGAGTACCATCGACGATAATCTCGGATCGAGATCCACGGTTTACGTCATGTTTTTGGGGAGCCTTTCAAAAGGCGTTTGGTTCCAAGTTGTGCTTGAGCACTGCTTACCATCCACAAACGGATGGTCAATCAGAGAAGACAATCCAAACCCTGGAAGATATGCTAAGAGCCTATGTCTTGGACCAAAAAGGGAGTTGGGATAAGTACATGCCTTTGATCGAGTTTGCGTATAACAACAGTTATCACGCGAGTATCGGTATGGCACCATACGAGGCGTTATATGGAAGGAAGTGCCAAAAACCTTTGTGTTGGTATGAGCCCAGAGAACAAAGTGTCTTCGGACCTGATGTAGTGAGGGAAACGACGGAGCAGATCCAGAAGATCAAGGATAGAATCTTAACCTCTCAAAGTCGACAGAAAAGCTACGTGGACAAAAGGCGTAAGCCCTTGGAGTTCCAAGAAGGAGAACATGTATTTCTAAGAATCACCCCCACTACAGGAATAGGAAGAGCCATGAAAGTTAAAAAGTTGAGTCCCCGATTTCTCGGTCCTTTTGAAATTCTTCAGAGAATCGGATCTGTAGCTTACAAAATAGCCTTACCGCCCAATCTGTCAAACTTTCATGATGTCTTTCATGTCTCTCAGTTACGTAAATATGAGTCCGACCCTAGCCATGTCCTAGAACCAGAGCATGTACAGTTGAGGGAGGACCTCACTTTCAATCTACCGCCCACGAGAATAGTGGATCACAAAGTCAAGTAGTTGAGGAACAAGTCTGTTCCTTTGGTGAAAGTGGCGTGGGGACGAGACAAGTCGGAAGAATATATGTGGGAACTAGAGTCAGAGATAAAGTCAAAATATCCAGAGCTTTTCTAAGGTAACAAATTTCGAGGACGAAATTCTTTTTAAGGAGGGGAGTAATGTAACACCCCGATTTTTTCTGCTAGAGTGAAAATGACCAAAATGCCCCTGAGGTCATTTTCGGCCCGAAATTCGAGGAAAGCCGGTCTGGCAGTACTCGAAGGGCAAACTCAATGTTGGAAGGGGATTGGATGACTTGTGTACCTTCCCGGGATCGAAAATCTCGTTTTTCGAGTTTTCGGGTCAAAATGACCAAAACGCCCTTGTGGTGTTTTACCCGTTTTCAAGTGCCGGATGAACCCGAAACTTCTCCAGATGACTTTAAAAGGCGTTTTTATGTAGACTATGACTTTAGTTTTGGTCCCAGAGGTCCCAGGCAAAATTAGTGCAAAATTACAGTTTTGCCCCTAGTTTCGTGTTTTTACGCTTAATCACGTGATTAAGCAAACCTAAGCAATATTAGGCTCTAATCGAAGGTTAATTAATTTTCTTAATTAATCTTGGGTCAAAATAATTTATTAAAGTTGATTAGAACCTAAAAGTGCTTAATTACAACTTAAAATCATATTTTAATTTTAAGACTCCTAGTCATAGAATCTTGAATAGTGTTTTCTCTTTCCAATTCCTTAAATCATGGAATTGTGTTACACATTGTTTATTCATAAATGAGTTTAAAATTCTTTAATGATGTATGAGCACTCCTAATCTTGTCATAAAATCCTTAAAACACATTCTTAGTTACCTAAACTTAAGCTTAATTAATCCTAACCTTGTACCTAAGCTAATACACATTTAAACCTATCATTAACACACAATTTGATGATCAAAACCTCTCTCCCTCCATGCTGTCTGGTTTGGCCGAAGCTCCATGCCCATCATATGCATCACATGTTCAATTTTTCAACACTTCAAGGCCATACCTCAAGTCACATACACTATACCTTGTCATAACTTTCAATCAAGCTTGAATTTCCACATGAATAAATAATTAAAACAACCCATTTTCCCATTTATTTGAGGCTGGAAAAGTTCCAGCCATGTCAAGGTTCTAGAAGCCTAATTTCATCAAAAATTGATAGGAAATTAACTCACATCAAGCTATACTTTGTAGCATAGCTTCCATACTTCAAACCATGCTTGAATGACCTTGTGTAAGAGATATTTTATCTTCCTTCTTCCCCCTCAATGCTATGGCCAAGGCTTCCTCTTGGAGGGCCTCAATCTTTTGTTTTTCTATAAATAGATGCCTTAGATGAGCTTGTGTCAATTTAGTTCATTTGGTAAGTTTCAAGTTTTCCTAAGCTTTCTTGAGTTCTTTCTTTTTCTCTCAAGTTTCAAGAGAGTTCTTCGTTTCTTTTCATCTTCATCTTCTTCATCTCTTCATCTCAACATCATCTCTTAACCATCAAACACCACCCCAAGGCCTTGAATCATCTCCTAACCTCTCAAACATCACACCTCAAACACAACCTCACTTGAAACACAACTCCAACCTTCTTGTTTCCTCTTGGCCGAAACCATCAAGCCCCAAGGAGGAGCTCATCATCTTGTTTTTCTTTTCAAAAGTTCAAGCTTTGTGTCTTCACTTTAGGTAGGGATTTGCTTTTCAAACTTGTTTTGCCCAAGAATGTGTTCTTCTCTAGTTTTCTCTTGGATTCTTTTTAAACTTTCCCTTGTTCTTCTTTTCCTTTTCATTTCGGCCTCTTGGCCTTGAATATGAGTATGATAGCTTCATGATGAGAGTTTCTAGATGATGACCTTGTGTTCATCTCAAAGAAACCTCTAAAGCTTGAGTTTTCCTTTTCTTATAACTTCATCTATATGCTATCTAGCTCACATGGTTTTTCAACTTAAGAAAATTAATCTAAGGATTTCTAAAAGCCCAAGCCTACTTGTAACACCCTCCCAAGTACAACACCATCCTTAAGTTATGAAATCATAGTCAAGAGTTGTTACGTATTAACTAGCGGACCTTTCTTAAATAACTATAGCAAATTCAATGGGTTCATGTAATAACTAGCGCAATTCGATTTAAATACATAACAAAGATACAAACTTTTATTTCATATAAAGTCAATTACATAAGGAAGCTCTACAATGAGCTTTAATACATATACAATCTCTATTACATTTACATACACATGACTCCAACTAAATACAGTGAAGTAACATATCAACTACTATGATCTCGAGTTCCTTCGTTCAGTAGTCCCGTAGTTCTTAGATCAACCTGGAGATGACATGGGAACACAAAAACATAGGGATGAGAATTATACAATTCTCAGTAGGGCAATTCCCCAATTACACAATCATACTGTCATCGTCATAGTCCCAGCCACCTCGGTTTATTAGGAAAAAGTGATTATGCATTTCATAACAATAGTTCAATTTTAGAGTTCCAAATCATACTTCCGAAGTGGGTAGTTTTTAATGATCAATCACTTAATACACATATATAATAAGACTCAAGAACATAGTAGATAATCCTAATCAAACATTAAAATATGGCATGATTATGCATATGATTACTGTAATGAACTTATCTCAAAGGAACCTGCCCTTACTTGTGACCACAGAACTCAACTTGTGCATTTTTCTCTTTTGACATAGGAAAGACTTAATTCATATCATATTGCAAAACTCAATTCATTTCATTCTCCTCTTTTTATCGTTGACATAGGAAAGACTTAGTTTATACCCAACGGGTATCTACCGTGGACAACTCCACAATAGATAATTTATACCAAAAGGTATTTACTGTGGACAACGCCACAATGGGAAATAGACTGCTTATCAGGATTGAGCTCATTCCTATACATGATCATCGGACTTCATTTTATTCCATTTCCGAATTACACACAGTTCTATTCCTAGCCGATACGTCTACCGACTCAATATCTCGGGGGAAGTTCCTCTTTTTTCCTTCCCCTCAATTACACCTAAGTCTTGTTTCTGTTTCCTCCTATGTCACAACATGCACACTAGGGAAGTTCCTCTTTTTGCCTTCCCTTCAATCCAACTTAAGCCTTGTTTCTGTTTTCTCCTATGTCAGAACATGCACGACTGAAATTTATACATTCTCTTTTCTCATATAGTAGCACCATGTGCTTTCTTCTTTTCAAATGCATGCATAAGCCACATATAGGCATTCAATCATAAGAAAATCTTATTTGTGCCTCGTAAATCAATCTTTAAATTATCTAGCATGCATACATATTCATCATAGTTAATCAAGAATCATTATATCACCAAATCAATACTTGAGTTCATTTCAGCACAATTACAGCATGTTGGCAGAATTCATGCCTAAAGAGTAAAATTCATTATGCATATCAAACATCCATTACCGGGGCTATAAAAATTACCCAAGACACCTCAATGTGTGCACAAAGCCCTGTAAAAATTTCATAGGAAGAAGAGTCCTCTAACTCTGTCAACAAATTCTACAAATTTGGTGGTCATAGACCACTTAACCTTAGCTCAATGCCAGAATTCACTAATTTTTAACCACAGCAAATGAATGAATCACTTCAGGATAAAAATCATGGTTAAACTTAAATATGTTTCATACACTCTATATAAATTTCAAAGGATAATTCCATCATTTGCTATGATAACAAAATTAGACAATTTCCCAGCTTCAGATTCAAGTTTCCAGGCAGCATGCTTACAATTTCGGTTCTTGAATTTTTTTGAAGCATTAGGAGTCAAAAACAGAGCTCACAAAAATTATTGCAACTAGCCTAGGATGCTAGCTTCAATATATAATTTTTATAGCTCATGCAAATACCTGCAATCACACCAGAAAATTCGTGTACAGTTGCTGCCTATCAAAGGACTTCCAGCAAACCAATTCAAACACTCTTTTGATAAAAATGATTTTTCCACAACACCAAACACTCCACCAAAATTAATACATAAATATCAACCTATTATCATCAAATATAAACAGAAATTTCGGAATAAAACCCATCAAAAATTCACAGAATAATTTGAAAAGAAAAATGCCAAAGAAAACCCTACTTTTTGGAGATTTGGGGCTCCTAGCTTCAAAGGATGTTCCAATTGACTTCTCTTGACTTCAAGGCCACCAAATCAACATAAAACCCTCCTTAGACAGCCAGCTAATGTGGTATCAATTTGAGAAATTGTGAGAAAATGAAATTCCAATCGGTTAGTTTGATTGATTATGAGGAGTAGAACAAGTTTTGTAAAGGAAGCTTGGCGTTTTAGTAACTTTAGGCTAGGGTTTGTGGAGCTTGAAGCTTGTTAATGGAGGTTTGAGAGGAAGAACAATGGAGGAGGTGTTCTTGGACAGGTCTAGACGAAAATGATGATGATGGGGTGATAAGGTTTCTTAACTTATCTTTATATAGGTTAGGCTTAGGCATTTATGTAGTCAAAGTGTTAATTTTTCCTTTTTGAAACTAAATAATGAAATGGATAGCTATGATTTGGTCTGGAAGTCAAAGAATGAATCTTGGCGATCCACTTGGCTTAAGATAAGTGGCTCACCTTTACTTGGCCACCAAGTAGCTTTTACGGTGTTCAAAACCGCACACCGAAATTTTATCGAACGGGTAAAACAGTGTATCAGGGAATCAACCATTACCCGAAAATTTATTCTAGGTATGAAATCTTTATTCCTACCCATTTCTAACCTTAATCCTATAATTTCTCACTTACGAGTATCTCCGGGCCCTAATTCTAGGGTTTTAGCTGTCCCGGAAGGCCTGCGGGTCCCACAAAATACTATTCACTTTTTTTTTTTTTTTTACAGATTCGTTGGATTGTCTTGATCATTTCTATATTCATTGGATTTTTGAAATTATAACTAGAAAAGCTCAAATTAATTTTTAAATAATTTTTAGGGTGTTACACTACCCTTGTCAACCTTAAAGTTGGCTAGCATGTTCTAGAGATCTTTCTCTAGATAGGGGTTTTGGGTATTTAATAAAGAACTTGACTTAGTTTCACTTTCTTTTTCTTTTGTAAGGTTTTCGGTTTTGGTATTTTGATCCTTGAGATTTTGTTTGGTTTTGTTTTGGAAGTTGTTTACTTGACCTTGATGATGTTGTTCAAGAACGTCATAGTTCTTTTGAGAACTTGGTTCAAGAACTCTAAAGCTCTCTTTGTAATGAGATATGTGTTGGGTTATTATCTTGTTAAAGTCTTGAATGAGCTCTAGCTAACCATAAAATGAACCTTGCATCATGTTTACTTTTATGCCTTGCACATCATGTTTACTTTCCTTGCTATCACTAAGTACCAAGATAATAAAGGAACTTGCATTATCATGTTTATATTTCAAGCTATGCATTATCGGGTTTACATTTCAAGTTCTCACCTAAATATCAAAGATAATAATATGATGCATCTCATATTTATTTTATGCTCTCACTTTACTTTCTAATGAAAGCTAAAACAAGTGCATAAGTATGTTTATTTTTATGCCATCACTTTAATGAACCTACAGCTCAAAGACTTGCCCATGGTTGTCTCAAACAAAGGTCTAAAAATATTTATTTCCTTTGGTTCATATTTCGGCCCTAAGAAGTCTTGATGTTTCCAAATATTGAAAACTATGTTTCATACTTTTTCTAAGCTTTTATGAGTACAAGGAATATGTAGAACTAAGTTTTATGAATTTAGGACCTCTTGAGACAAAGATGAATTGGTCACTGCCCTCTTAAATATTTTTATGATTTTAGATGTTAAAAATGTTTATAAATGAGTTTTGGAAATTTTAAAAAGGTTCCAACAGAAACTAGTATTTTATGTGCTTTAGAAATTGTGTTTTATGGCTTTATGAAGAGTGTTTGTTTCGGTTCTGCCTTGCCATTATTTTGCCACTGTATGAGCTGTCTTAATGATGATAATATGCTTGAGTTTGAGTATAATTAATGGTAAAGCTCATATATGAAAGATAAGAGAAGTTAGAAACTAGGAAAGAATTAATTTGAGAGTTCTAGATCCTTTAATGTTTGAATTTTTTGGATTCTGTCCAGCAAGGTTTAGTAATGCTAATCATGGATTTAAATTAGTTTAAATGTATAGGAATGCCTCGTAAATGGTTTAGGACTTCATCTTGAAGCCTTAGAAGCAAACCAGACTTAGAAAGGGTCACTGCCGTGGCTCCTAGGTACCCATAAAGTTAGGATTATGAATTCTACATCCTTGAGGTTTATAGATGTTCTTGACCATAGTGTGAGGTGAGAAAGACTTAGTTATAACCTTATAAGTTCCCCAGAGATTAGGCTTGATGATTTATAACTTAGAAT
Source organism: Dalbergia cultrata (assembly GCA_031216105.1). Classification (NCBI taxonomy): domain Eukaryota; kingdom Viridiplantae; phylum Streptophyta; class Magnoliopsida; order Fabales; family Fabaceae; genus Dalbergia; species Dalbergia cultrata. The sequence goes on along the minus strand of CM062353.1, from coordinate 86,751,936 downwards.
ATGAGTTGAGGACCGAAAGGATCAATGCATAAGACACTAAAATGTTGTTAATGCTATGATGTGTTGTATGATGCAATGATATGATAAGATGTGCTTGATGCATGAGAAAATGATTGATGAAAATGTTAAAGTTTATCATAGCATGAGTTTCATAAGAACATGTTGTGTGAACTAGTTTGTGGCAGTTTGAAGGAAATTCAGTTTAATAGCTGTTATGCTGCCGAATTTCCATCAATCCTTAAAGGGTGGAAAGAAATGTTTATGAGTACCATATGAGTTGAAAACCTTGGGTGACACCGGTTCGGCCGAACACCCCAGGAGATTTTTATGTGACAAAGCACTGAGACGCGCTCGCCTGGGTGACACCGGTTCGGCCGAGCACCCCCAAGGGAGACAAATCCGTGAGGGTATGAGTAGATGCAGCCTACCAAAGTGGACAAATTGCTGTGATGAAATGCCCGCAAAGCATTTCAAAGAGGGTAATCCCAGAGAAAGATGATCCCTGCCCCTTACCCGTACTTGCGAGTCGGGATTATTATTTATGTTTCGCTTATTCAAGATAATAAGTAAGAGCTAGTGACGACTAGGTGAGGTATAAGCTCATAACCTAGTTATTATTTTTAGGGTGGCTTATATGCTAAAGTACCATGATTGATGTCACGAAGTTGAGGAATGAATCACTTGAAAGTTATACGCCCTCATGCCACATGATTTATGTTTATGTGCTTTGATGTGTTGTCTTATATGTTCGAGTATTAACATGCATCCATGATATAACATGTTGCATTCATAACATTAAGATGCATGCTAAAAGGAATGGACCTTCAATAATTAGTTTGGAAAACCCTAAATTGAACTTTATATGCATGATCACTATTTTATAATTAAACCCAAGGTTCCTGAGGATGTGTACGATGTAACCCTAAGATAGGAGACTCCTACTGAAATTCTTTAGCAAGAATTCTCACTCCTCTCTCTTCTGTTCTTCCGTCACATCTTCAGAGATCGATGGCGACTTTCGTGCTCTTCATTGACGAACCTACTTGGGAGGTGTAACACCCTAATAGAACCCCACTGTGCTTAAGTTCACATTTGGATTCTATTAGTTGTCACTTATGCCTTGTATTAATTTTCTTTTGAAATTAACTTAGAAAAATAATGGAAGTTTTTTTTTTCTTTAAATAAATTAATTTTTTTGAAAACTTAAGCCTGTAACGAGAAGTGAAATACATAGCGCTTTTATAGATAATAATCAAATTACATTGCGCCCTTAATTAAATAAGCGGAATAAAAGACTAAGTGTAGAACAATTATCACATAAACTGGAATATAATCACTTAATACATAAGTCACAACAGGGCATATATCATACTGATAAGTTATTACAAATAACAATATAAGTTCTACTATTACTAATTGTTTCTCACAAACTATAATGTAACTAAAGCTCGGAATGCTCCTACTTGAACGGTTTGAAATCTTCACGTGCTACCTCCTTCCTCAGCTACGGCCTCGTTGCTTTAGGTGGACACGTCTGTCTCTGGTAACGACAACGGAAAATAAACATAGGAGTGAGAAATACATGATTTCTCACTAGCAGTTCCTACTTGTTCTAAAAGTGTCATCGTTGTCGTCCGAGTCACTTCGGGTTTATTATAAAAAGGTGAACAGCTAAGGATTCAATTATGAAACTTTCACAAACGTGATTAGTCAAGTGCAGTTACTTTTAAACTAATCTTGTACATTAGCAGAAATATTCATTCAGTATTTCATCAAGCATACATATAAGCATATCATGTAAAACCACTAATAAGCAGTAATCATTTAGGAGCTGCATGCATTTCATGATTACTCATCCTCAACATTCACTTGTTTAGTGATCATCATCTTTCATTTATTTCATCAACATATTTCTTAATTATTCACGGGATGAATGCATCAATGCCTTAGACCACCCTAAAAGGGTAATGAGCTCATACCATGGCCGTCGCCATGACCTTTTTGGTTTTCATTCCGTTGCCGTGATCTCAACGGTTTAGGGGGTTAAGCCGTGAGTTTAGCCCAAGTCCACTTTTCCAGACTTTTATTGCTACTTTTTCAAACTTTACTTTTATTATTTCTTTTGGAAAATGAATGTATGCATATTATCATGTAATCACAATAAACCTTGGGCAATCAATCATTCATCCTCATCATTTCATAATTCATCACCATACATTCACATTACTATAAATCACTTCATAAAACATGGACAATATCATGTAAATCTCATAGTAAACACTTTCATAGATAATTCATATTAACTAACCAAAGTTATCAAGTTGAGTTCCTAGTGTTCGTAAGAGGTAATGGATGTCTTAGTATTATCTTTTTCTCTTAGTGTTCTTTGTACTCTTAGCATTCCATTAATACATTAATGCACTTCAAAATATTATTATAGGTTCCTTATATATTTTTATTATGACTTTCATATAACTCTTGAAGATTATTATTCTACTTAAATTCTTAAAATTCTCTCTTTACAAGACTTGATTCTTTTATTTATAGTTTTGACATCTTTTAGAAGAAAGTTTATAATTCTCTGTATACTTGTTAGTAAAGGTAGTTCCAAATTCCTAACTCATCAAATTTTAGCATTTACATATTTGGAATAGTGTAAATCAACTGTAAACCATGCATAGGAGGGTTCCCAGGAAAGAGAGGTGGGTCACAATGGACATGCTTAAATACCAAGTCTTTCCTTAGCCGTAACCTTTCCAAACTGCACTTTCACAGTACACTATCCCGAAATTTATTTCTCATTCTGTATTTACGTGGTACAAAGCTTTATACATAACATACATGGGTGTATTCCTATATGTGTTAGCTCTCCAACAAAGTTGAAATCAGTCCATTTACATTTTTCTAGAGTGAGTTACATCTATTTTACTACTACAAGGTCAGATTTAAAGTTTCAGTCTTAGGCTCTACTTTAAAAATTTATATCTTGAGCTAGAAAACTCCGTTTTAGGTGATTCTTTTTGGAGAGTGTTCTATAATGAGTCTAGTTTATAGTAAAATTATTTTAATTTCGAGATACTTAATATTTTATGAACAGTATCTTTCGAAGTACCTGCTGCCAGAAACAACTAGAATTTCCAGCACCTACCATTTTCATGTCTTAAGTTACCTTTATTAAATCAGGTTTCACATACAATCTTTTCAAGTTATATTTGAGTTTGATAACATCATAAAGGTACTCATAACAAAATAGAACATGTCATATTTCTAAAAATATATTTTTCAAATAATCATTTAAAACTTTTGACAATAACTCAAACTTGAGGCATTCTATCAAGGTTAGAAGCCAACAATGCTTGAACAATTAAAGATGAAGCTCCTACCTCTTGTGTAGGGTCTAAAAGGGTCCTTCTCTTCTTCCTTAAGCTTCGAACAAGAGTCTTTGGAGTGGATGACCCTCCTTGAATCTTGGCTCTAGAACTTGAATGCTTAAGAAAATATTTCTCACTAGAGTTAAAGATTGTAACTCTTGTGAGGGTTAGTGAAAGTTTGGACTTAGGATTGAAGTGTTTGGATGAAGTTTAGAGGATCAAGAGAAGTTTTTGAAGAACATAAGAAGAATGATAGAATAAGAAAGAAAGAACACTTAGGGATTTTCTGAATTGAAGAGAGTTTGAGGAGTATTTATAGTGGAAAGATTAGAGAAAAAAACAGAAGATGGAAAGCACTTGGAGCATGATTTATGGAAACATGTTGGCTGAATTTTGGGATGAAAATGCTCCTTGTTTTGTGCAAATACGTTTCCATGTTTTGTGCAAACACGTTTCCATGTTTTGTGCAAACACGTTTCCATGTTTTATGCAAATACGTTTCCATGTTTTATGCAAACATGTTGGATGAAAATGCTCCATGTTTTATGCAAACATGTTTCCATGTTTTATGCAAACATGTTTCCATGTTTTATGCAAACACGTTTCCATGTTTTGTGCAAAGATGTTAGTGGATATTCTTGTAATTCCATTCATAGAGTAAGGGTATCTTTGTCATTTAATAAGGCAAGGGTAGTTTGGTAATTTCCTTTACATAGCAAGGGCATTTTCGTAATTTCCACTAAGTGATGGCATTTTCGTAATTCTTTGCATTTTTCTCTAGACATACTTAAGTAGTCTATTTGTTGTGTTTCATAACATTTGTCCAGATTCTCTTGGTTTTGCTATCGATAATTAAGATTCTTAGTTATAAATTTGGGGATGTTACATTTCTCCCCTTCTTATTAAAAATTTTGCCCTCAAAATTTGATACCTATGAATAGGTTCGGAAATTCTTTTCGCATATCTTCCTCGAGCTCCCATGTGTGCTCTTCCATTCCATCTTGTCCCCAGGCTACTCGGACCAGAGATACAGATTTGTTTCTCACCGCTTGATGCCATGATCCACGATCCTCATCGGTGGTAATTCAAAAGTTAAGTCATCTTTTAATTGTATAGTTTCTGGCTCAAACACATGACTGGGGTCTGACTGATACTTTCTCAATTGGGACACATGAAAAACATTGTGTAGGTTAGACAAATTTGGAGGTAATGCAATTTGGTAGGCGGAGGGACCTACCTTTTTGAGGATTTGGAAGGGTCCTAAGAATCTAGGGCTTAGCTTTTTGACTTTCATTGCACGACCTATACCTGTGGTAGGAGTGATTCGCAAGAATATGTGTTCTCCTTCTTGAAATTCGAGAGGTTTCCTTCTCTTGTCAGCATAGCTCTTCTGCCTACTCTAAGCAGTGAGGATTCTTTCCCTAATTCTCCTTATTTGTTTGGTTGTCTCTTCTACCAAATCAGGGCCCAAAATACTTTGCTCTTCCGGGTCACACCAACAAAGTGGTGATTGACACTTTCTACCATACAAAGCCTCATAGGGTGCCATCCCAATGCTAGTGTGGTAACTATTATTATATGCAAACTCAATCAATGGAAGTTGTTTGTCCCAACTTTTTGGCTGGTCTAAGACACATGCTCTTAGCATATCCTCAAGGGTTTGAATTGTTCTTTCTGATTGTCCATCAGTTTGAGGGTGATAGGTGTAACGCCCCGATTTTCTGTTAGAGTGAAAATGACCAAAATGCCCCTGAGGTCATTTTCACTGACCGAGGAAAGCCAGTGCGGCAGTACTCAAAGGGCAAACTCAATGTTGGAAGGGGATTAGAAAACTTATGTACCTTCCCGGGATCGAAAATCTCGTTTTTCGAGTTTTCAGGTCAAAATGACCAACACGCCCCTGTGGTGTTTTACCCGCTTGCAAGTGCCGGATGAACCCGAAACTTCTCCAGATGGTTTTAAAAGGCGTTTTTATGTATTCTATGACCTCAGTTTTAATTTTGAAGTCCCGGGCAAAATTAGTGCAAAATTACGGTTTTGCCCCTAGTTTCGTACTTTTACGCTTAATCACACGATTAAGCAAACCTAAGCAATATTAGGCTCTAATCGAAGGTTAATTAATTTCCTTAATTAATCTAGAGTCAAAATAATTTATTAAAGTTGATTAGAACCAAAAAGTACTCAATTACAACCTAAAATCATATTTTAATTTTATGACACCTAGTCATAGAATCTTGAATAGTGTTTTCTCTTTCCAATTCCTTAAATCATGGAATTGTGTTACACATTGTTTATTCATAAATGAGTTTTAAATTCTTTAATGATGTATGAGCACTCCTAAACTTGTCATAAACTCCCTAAATCACATTCTTAGTTACCTAAACTTAAGCTTAATCATTCCTAACCTTGTACCTAAGCTAATACACATCTAAACCTACCATTAACACACAATTAAATGGTCAAATCATCCTCCCATTCTGCTGTCCCAAGCTGGCCGTGAACCTCCTCCCTCCATATGCATCACATGTTCAATTTTTCAACACTCCAAGGCCATACCTCAAGTCACATACACTATACCTTGTCATAACTTTCAATCAAGCTTGAATTTCCACATGAATAAATAATTAAAACAACCCATTTCTCCCATTTAATTGTGGCTGGAAAAGTTCCAGCCATGCATTATTTCTAGAAGCCTAAATTCATAAAAATGTGATAGGAAATTAACTCACATCAAGCCATACTTTGTAGCATAGCTTCCATACTTCAAACCATGCTTGAATGACCTTGTGTAAGAGATATTTTCTCTTCCTTTTCCCTCCAAACCACACGGCCACTCCCTCCATTTGCAAGCTCCATGGTTTTGTTTTTCTATAAATAGGATGCTTGTGTTAGCCTTGTTGCACTTTGAAGCATTTGCAAAGTTTAGAGTTTTAGAGTTGTCTTGCTAGTCTTTCCTTTTTCTCTCAAAGTTCCAAGAGTGTTCTTCCTTTCTTTTCATCTTTATCTTCTTCATCTCTTCATCTCATCATCACCTCTCAACCATCAAACACCACCCCAAAACCTTGAACCATCATCAAACCTCTCAAACACCACACCTCAAACACAACTCCACTTGAAACACATTTTCTTTCTTTTTCTCTCATCAAGGCCGAATCATCATCACCATCCTAGGAGGTGTTGCTCATCTCATTTCCATCTTCAAGATCAAGCTTTTATCTTCATCACTAGGTAGGGATTTGTTTTCAAACTTTATTTTGCTCAAGAAAGTGTTTTTCTCTAGTTTTCTCTTGGATTCTTTTTGAACTTTCCTTTGTCTTTCCTTTCCTTTCCTTTCATTTTCGGCCATGAGGCCTTGATTTGAGCATGATAGCTTGATGATGAGAGTTTCTAGATGATGACATTGTGTTCATCTCAAAGAAACCTCTAAAGCTTGAGTTTTCCTTTTCTTACAACTTCATCTATATGTTATCTAGCTCACATGGTTTTCCAACTTAAGAAAAATTAATCTAAGGATTTCTAAAAGCCCAAGCCTACCCTTGTCAACCTTAAAGTTGGCCGGCACGTTCTAGAGATTTGTCTCTAGATAGGGGTTTTGGGTACTTAATAAAGAACTTGATGTAGCTCCACTTTCTTTCTCTTTT